>JAJIYU010005638.1:0-21944 GCA_030144865.1 Tinospora cordifolia
AGAGTGTTGAGAAAAGGGATTGTGTAGCCCAAATTGAAATTGTGGTTTATTATGAATACTTTTGAATGTGGGAAAATTTTTGTTTCATTATGATTAAACTATTGGATATTAAAACAACTTTTTAACTTGTAGATAATGGCGAGAACAAGGGGAAATACAAGAAGGAATGCAATTAGAGATGCTAACATAGACGAGTTAGGGCAAGGGGACGAGGGGACCCCAAGGGTAGCAGCCTTAGTAGGGGCAATGGTGACTCCGGAGATGATCACTGAGATCACTTAAAGAGTAGTAGAGCAGGTCATAAGGATCCTGCAGCCATCGATATGGACACCGACACCGATGCAGCCACAGCCAAAGGCACAAGCACAACCCAACCCCAAACTCATCAGGCACTAACTCCCACTAGTCCAATAGCACATGACTAATTGATAGGGTATGACAGGGAGCAAAAGGATTTATTGATTGAGTTTTAGAAGCTGCGACCCAGTGCATTTGAGGGTATGGCTGATCATGTGGCAGCAGACAGATGGTTCACGGAGATGAACAAGCATTTGAATGCTATGGGGGTTACAGACCCAGGAGAGTTGCATTTGCAGTGCATCAATTTGTACGACTCGCTTAGCATTGGTGGGAAATGATTTTGAATGACCCAATAGTAGATGAGTCTGTCATGACATGGGAGCAGTTAAAGGTTTTATTCTATGGTCACTTTTTCTCTATGGCAATGACCAGACAGTTAAAGACTGAGTTCATACGGCTAGTTTAAAAGACCATGAAAGTGGCCGAATATGAGTAGAGATTTATCGAGCTATCTAGATTCATCCCAGAGTTGATTAGAAATGAGCTGTCCAAGACGGACAGATTCACTTAGGGACTGAAAGTAGAGATCAGGAAGATTATAGCTCCTTTAAAGCTTACTACCTTGAGAGAAATAGTAGAGAGAGCACAACTTGTGGAGCGAGACCTTGAGTATGAGCTTGCATTGAGAAACAAAAATAAGAGGTCACAGGTCAGGCCACGAGAGCCCCACAAAAGAAGAAGAGTAGGCAGAATGGATACAGAGTGCCTTAGTCTCACAGCCAGACATAGACTTATCATAGGCAGCAGACCCAGTAGACTCGACGAGGGCTAAGAAACAAGGGTTGTGTTTTGTGTGTAATCAGAGGGCATAGTTGCAGCAAACACGTGGGCAAAGTAGTTGTCCACTACAGAGATAGCAGAGAAATCAGGCTTGACTGTATGCCATAGACGCCTAGACTGATCCCATTCTAGCAATGGAAGGTACATTTCTTTTGTTTGGGGTCGCTATGCAACTTTTGTTTGATTCGGGTGCTACTAGATCCTTTATTTCTGAGAACCTAGTGGATAGATTACAATTGGTAACAAGCCCATTATCAGTAACATTAGATGTAGCGACACCCATCAGGACTACTATGAGCTTGAGGAGATATTGTAGATGTGACTTTAGGTTAGGAGACAAGTTGATTTTAGCTGATCTTTGTAAACTCCACTTTCATGGATATGACGTGATATTGGATATGGACTGGTTGACCTAATATCAAACACAGATCAATTGTCAAAGACAAAGGATGAATGTGAAGTTACCATTTGGTGAGGTATTGAAGATAAATGTGGCCGGTAGGGATTGCCAAGGAATCCTATGTTAGCCATGCTATACTCTATAAAATAGAAAGAGGACTTCAGACAATTGTTAAAAGACGATGATGACAAGTCTAGGGATATACAAGAGTTACTTGTAGTATGGGAATATGTGGATGTGTTCCCAGATGATCTACCTGGACTCCCACCACACGAACAATTGGAGTTCAAGATCGAGTTGCATCCGGGCATTGATCCCATAGCCATTCCACCTGATAGAATGGCACCAGTAGAGCTAATTGGGCTGAAGTAACAATTGGATGAGCTCCTCGAGAAGGGATTTATTAGACCTAGTGAGTCGCTATGAGGTGCTCCAGTAATGTTTGTGAAGAAAAAGAATGGATCTTTGAGATTGTGTGCGGACTACTGGAGGCTAAACCAAACAACCATAAAGAACAAATACCCATTGCCTAGAATAGAAAACCTGTTTGATCAGTTAAGGTGAGTCACTCACTTCTCCAAGATTGATCTAAGGTTGGGGTGTCATCAGCTAAGGATCAGAGAGTTTGACATATACAAAACAACCTTTAGAACTCGATACGAACATTTCGAGTTCATTGTGATGTCGTTTGGTTTGACCAATGCGCTAGCTGCATTTACAGATTTGATGAATAGAGTCATCAAACAGTACCTAGATCAATTTGCTATGGTGTTTGTGGATAACATTGTGATCTACTCTAGATCAGAGGCTGAGCATGTGGAACATTTGCATATCGTCTTGGAGGTACTAAGAAGAAATGAACTATATGGCAAGCTTAGTAAGTGTGAGTTTTGGATGAAAAGGATCAAGTTCCTTGACCACGTGGTTTCGGCTAAAGGGATATCAGTAGACCCTAAGAAAGTAGAGGGGGTATCAAATTGGAAACAACCTACGACTATCATAGAAATCAGAACCTTCCTAGGTTTGGCTGGATAGTACCACTGGTTCATCCAAGATTTCTCAAAATTGGCTGGACCAATGCTAAGTTAACCAAAAAAGGAGAGAAATTCACTTGGAATGATAAGTGTAAACATGCATTCCAAGAACTGAAGAAAAGGTTAACTTCAGCACCCATTCTAGTCATACCTACTCATGGTGTGAGGTGTACCCTATACACTGATGCTTCGTTGATTGGATTAGGCGCGGTGTTGATGCAGGAGAAAAAGGTCGTAGCTTATGCTTCATGGTAATTGAAGACCCGTGAACGAAACTACCCTATCAATGATCTAGAGTTGGCAGCGATTGTGTTTGCACTAAAGATCTGGAGACACTACCTCAATGGGAATAGTTTTGATCTATTTTTAGATCATAAGAGCCTGAAATATGTTTATACCCAGAAAGAATTAAACCTGAGATAGAAAAGGTGGGTAAAATTTTTGAAAGACTATGATTTTCAAATGCACTACCATCCAAACAAGGCCAATATGGTGGCCGATGCACTAAGTAGAAAAATTAGTAAGAAGGATGAGGAAAGAGGACAAATGTACCAGTTAATCAGCAAGTATAACTTTGGTATTGCATCAGATGAGAAACAAGCGTATTTGTATGCTATGACTTGCCAATCGGACCTATTACACTAGATAGACGATTAGAAAAGTGACAAGTGGATTGTTGATCTCACAGAGGGTGTTAAGCAAGGCAAGCATATAGACTTTAGAATCGATACAGAGGGTATACTGAGGCTTGGGAATAGAGTTTGTGTAGGTAGTGGCCAAAGCAGAAGAACCATCTTGGATGAAGCTCATCAAACTAAGTACACAATGCATCTAGGAGGTGATAAAATGTACCAGAATTTGAAGAAGATGTATTGGTGGAAAGGTATGAAAAGGGACATAGCCAAGTATGTCTCTAAGTGTTTGACTTATTAGTAGGTAAAGGCCGAGCACAAAAAACCTTCAGGGATATTGCAACCTCTTCCTATACCAGAATGGAAGGGGAATAATATTGCAATGGACTTTGTTAGCCACTTACCAAGGAATTAGAAAAGGGAAGACACCGTATGGGTAATTGTCGATTGGCCAACGAAGGTATCTCATCTCCTACCTATTCGATCTACAGATGCAGTTGGGGAACTTGGAAAACTATATGTCAAAGAAATTGTGAGACTGCGCAGTGTTTCCAAGATTAGTGTGTCAGACAAAAATGCCAAGTTCATGTCCCAATTTTGGCAAAGCTTACAGAAAGAGCTAGGAAGCAGACTTACTATGAGCATTATGTACCACCCTCAGACTGAAGGGGAATTTGAGAGGGTCATTCACATATTAGAAGATATGATAAGAGCTTGTGTCCTTGATTTTAAGGGCAATTGGAGCAAGTACCTACATTTGGCAGAATTCGCCTATAATAATAGTTACTAGGTGAGCATACGGATGGCTCCATATGAAGTGTTCTATGGCAGACCCTGCAGATCACTGTCTTGTTTGGCAAACATTGAGGATCAAGTTCTCACAAGACTAGAATTGGTTGAAGAAATGAACACACAAGTACAAAAGATTCAAAAGAGGCTAGTGACAGCTAAGAGTAGGCAAAAAAGCTATGTAGATAAAAGAAGAAGACCTTTAGAATTTCAACAGGGTGATAGAATTTTCCTAAAGATTAGTCCACAAAAGGGGATTAGATGATTTGGAATGAAGGGGAAGCTAGCACTGAGATTCATCGGTCTGTTTAAGATACTCAAGCGGGTCGGTGAACGCACCTATGAGTTGGACTTGCTAAATCATATATCCTAGATTCATAATATATTCCATGTGTCAATGCTATGAAAATACGAGCCAGACCCATCTCATGTCATACACTAGGAGGAGATCGTACTTCAGGGCAATGCAACTTACAAAGAACCAGCAATCAGAATACTAGACCATTAGGTGCAGAGCCTTAGGACCAAGGACATTCCCTTAGTCAAGGTGTTGTGGAGGCATCATGATTTGGAAGAGGCAACCTAGGAGTTGGAGAGTGAGATGCGAATGAAGTATCCAAATCTCTTCGTCAGGAACATCTGATAGGATAACGTCATACAAATACCTATTCTTCTAAATTTTGAGGATGAAATTTTTTTAAGGGGGGTAGGTTGTAATACCCCAAAATTTTATCACTCGTACACATCGTTTCGGGGACTTAATATATGAAATAATTAAATAAGAAAAATAATAGTAAACAAAATTATATTTTCTCCACAAAATAATGTAAACTATACGTAATTAAAATCTATGACAGTGAGGAATTAAAAAAAAGGAGAATAATAAATAAATAAATAAGCTCGCGTGGTTACAAAAGCATGAAGTTTATGAAAAAAATAATAACCAAAAAATTGCGCGAAGTTTCAAATGCACGAATTTGGCAGAAAGAAAAAAAATAGGTTCTTATTATATTTTTTCTTTCTTTTCTTTCCTTCATTACTCAACTCTTGAACAAAAAAAAAAAGAAAAACAACAGAAACGCACAAAGGTGTGTTTCTATGTATTAAACAAAAAAAAATAAAGAAGGGGAAGAACGCAGTGAGTTGTGCATTTTGGGATGTGAAGAACAGATCGAAGAAGGGTGTGTTGTTGCTACGATCTGTGCGTGGTTCGTGAAGAAGAAGAAGTTGTTGCAGCGTTGTCTGCGTGACGAAGAAGAAGAAAACTTGTCTGATGCGTGCTATCCGCGCAACAAAGAAGAAGCAGCTTGCTGTTGCGAGTTTTGCACGATGAAGAAGAAGAAGAATGCATGCTGGTGTTATCCGCACAGGGAAGAAGAGAAACAAAATGTAGATCTGGTATTGTGCATTTTCTACGTGAAATAAAGAAGAAAACATTGCTGGTGTGTGCATTCTTGAGCAAAGAATAGAAGATCGAAACAAAGAAGAAGCAGAGATCTGGTACAAATCTATTATTGGTGGTGCATTCTTGCACCATGAAGAAGAAGAGTGAACCAGCACCTTGCTACTGGTGTTTTTTCTGCGTGAAACGAAGGCGCTGCTGGTGCTGTCTACGCAAGGAAGAAAGAGAAGAAAGCAGTGTGCTGCTGCTGCATTTTTTGCACAGAACGAAGAAGAACAATGCGTGTTGGGCATTCTTGAGAGAGGAAGAAGAAGCAGCATGCTGCTGCTGCGATTCGTGCACGAAGAAGAGCCAGCTTGTTGCTGGTGCATTTTCTGTGTGGAATGAAGAAGAAGATGCTGTTGGTGCTGTCTGCACAATGAAGAAGAAGCAGCTTGTAGCTACATCATCCGCAAAGAAGAAGAAGAAATCAGCTTGCTATGCATTTCCTGTGCAACAAAGAAGGAAGAACGCGGATTTGTGATCTGTTCATGAAGAAGAAACCCCAAATTGCGATCTCCCTACTTTTTGGCTCCGAATCTCGATCTTTTGATTTTTTGTGTAGCTTTGGAGACGATTGAGCACTCACAACCAGATTCGCAAGCTCATATCTATGAGGACGCAGCTGTGCGAACGAGGCTGTATTGAGGGTCTCGTTGCATGAAACGAATGCAAACAAGGCAAGCTACTTTTCCTTATTTATTGAAGGCATATTTTAGTACCTTTAATTGTTAAAAATTTGAAATATAGATGTTTGTATTGTGGATTGAAAATATATCAAGGCATTGAAAAATTTATTTTGGAGAGTGACGAAAGGGAATGAAATAGTGAAGAGGTACAATATTCTCTAAACTCAAGTCTTTATATTCTCTAAACTCAAGTCTTTGCATTAGACACCCCTAGTATAGTATTTATTTTGCTCTTAATGTGAAAATTGGGGTTTTCACATTTTGAACCCTCCGCATTCGAGGCTCACAAATGTGAGACCTTTGCATTTTTTATGCTCAAGACTTAGGTTTCATATTTTTTTATAATGCTATTGAGAATTATTTTTGTGCAAAATTTATTCTTTAGATGCGTTAGAGGGGAAATAAAAGATTGTTGGGCACGTCAATTAATGCTACCCACGTGAGGGATCTCGTTTAAATATATATATATATATATATATATATATATATATATATATATATATATATATATATGAACTTCACAAGTATTTTAAAAATAAAATAAAAATATTAAAGCCCGAGAAACTATTTTAAAATTTGATTTGAATGAGTTCTAGGGGCTATGAACTCAACAAGATTGATTTTTATTTTTCAGATTAAAAATCAAGGAGTGATAAAGGGCAACGTGGAGGTGCGAGGGACTAGAGAAATTAAGGTGGGTGTGATTGTCGTACTCTCTACTATTATTCAGATTTTAAATACGAATCATGTTAATACGTATTTAGACGCATGCTAGGTGTATTCTTGTGCGAATGTTGAGCGAAATGTTTGACTGAATGTTGAAATTACATGTTGGTTGTTTTAAAATTTTCAGTACTCGCATACTCAGATAACATGAAATGTTTTTTTTTTTTTAAAATTTTGTGCCATGTTTATATTACGTGATTCATGATTATTCACTGTAGTGATTTACATGCATCTTGAAATAGTAATTGTGATGTATGAGTTGAGATGTGATTGTGAAACTAAAAAAGATTAAATTAAGACTAAAACCACATACCGGGGCGATGACCGACCTTTGGGTGTCATCGTAGATGTCCTTAGCTAGACTGGCTACGGGTCTGGATGTCACTTTGGACCTCACGCCCCTATCAGGGTCTCGAAAGGTAACTGGTTCATGAGGAAAACCTCCGGATTCGCTCCTAGACCACGAGGGGGACACCGAGGCCACAAAACTTTTGGTCTTAATCACGAATAAAAATAATAAAGTGTTTGAAACGCCTTAATGTAATGGAAGTGTTTGCATGTTTTATGTTTTGGTTTGAATAATGTAGTTTTGTATTGTATGATCCATTGGGTTCTCGAGCTCACCCCACTTTTTCATTTTAGGTGACAGTTGACATAGTGTGAGTTGACCATCTCTAGGCGACTCCAACTTTTTGGTGAAATCTCACTGAGGAGGTTGTTATTGTCTTTCTGCACATTTTATTTGTGTACTTAATTTGAACAGGGCTTGTGCCCCTTTCTCTTTAGACTGATCATTTCATACATGATTAAATATTTTGTACTTCAATGATCTTCAAATTGTTTAAATTTGAACTTGAAGCTTGTTACTTTACTTGAAATTTCATTAATCCAATTTATTTACATAGAAGTTTTATTTCAAAAAAAAATTCATGACTATTTAAATTGATTTTATTCTTACTTGAAAGAAAGAAAAAGATAGAGAGTGTAGATGAATTCAGTAGCACTCCAACTTTTGATGGATGACCGCCTCATGGCTACTCCTGCCAGACAGGCGCACATCTCTACGCGGGGCCTGAGAGATGGGCGAACCTAGTCCGCGGTGTTACAGGCAAAGGTTCCCCTTCTTTCCAACGTCTAACACTCAATCAAACCAACAAAGCATTCAAAATCACTAACTTCCCACCATGAAACACTCAAGAACAAGAAAGAGTGGGAAGGGGTTGCTAAGAAGAAGGCTAGAGAAAGTCAAGAGGGAAGTGTCAACTCTTGCTTTAGGATGATGAGAATAAGAACACTAGGGGGGGTTTATATAAGGTTTCATTAGCACTTAGGGGACAATTTGGGTAATCTCACACATGAGAATCTCTCCATACACAATGAGGACGGTTTCGCATGGTTTAGGCAAGTGTGCTCATGGTTTGGGCAATTGGGCCCCCTAGGGTTTCCTATTCATGTGTTAGCACAATCTTACATGTGGAACCACTTTCCTTCTCTCTTTGGACGTCCTAAACAGAATCTAAAACCTTTCTTTGTTGGTTGAAATCTGATTTGTGAGTAAGGGAAACATTCTTTCTTTATTCATTCTTGGGTGATGAAGTATTTTTTTTCTTGTTACGTAGAATCTTCCTTAGTTTCCCTCACTTATATGCATGATTTAGACTATGGGCCCACTAGGAATCTTACTGATTTTGTTTCCCTTATCTTAGTAGACATTTTGACATGTTCCTGACTTAGAAACTTCCCATTTAACTCATGTGAGCACAAGAAGATGACTAAGGTTTTTGCATGAAGGATATGATGGTCATTCCCCTAGGTGGCGCGAAGATTATAGCATTTAGGAAACTTTCTCATTCCCCTTTCTTGCTTGTTTGGACGTTTTGAGTGTTGTGCACACTATCATACTAGCTTGTGTGCATGGGATCATCCTTTCATTGTTTTTAAACAAGCATGGGATGGCTCACATGTGTGCATCAAGTGTGTGTGAGGGGTTATTCAGGGAATTCTCCTTATGGGACATTTTTAGTGTGCATGGGCTTGGGGCATGGGTGTACATGATCATGACATATTATCATCTTCTCTCATATGACTTGCTGAACTTGGCATATAATTGGTGCCTTCTAAGGGTCTCCAATGCTATCTGTAAGTGTTCCAAGTGTTCAACTTCTGTCTTTGAGTAAACTAGGATGTCATTCACTGGTGGTAGGCTGGGTAAGTCGTCTGGGAACGCATCCTCATACTCACTAACTACTGCTATGTTTTTTATCCTCTTTAGTTCAATAGGTTCTTCTACAAAGAGTTCCTGAACTCATTCTTCTGTCTTAAGCACTTAAGCATGGCTACGCTTGGCCTTCTCAGTAGTTTCTATATATCTCCGTTGATTTTATTGGCCTCCCCCTAAGGTAGGGTTATGGTTACTCATCTCTTAGGATAGTCTATCTAAGCTTGGTACTAATCTAACAAATCCATCCCCAAGCTTACATCATAGCCATAAAAAGGTAAAGTACATAAATCAACTGTTAAGAGTTTATCCCCAAACCTTAGATCACAACTACACACTCTTTTTGAAGCCACAATTGTCCCTACTGGTGTGGACACATTCAAAGTTATGGGTAGTGTTTTTGTTACAAGTTGTAACTTATCAACTAGTTCTTCAAAGATAAAAGACTTAGAGGCACCTGAGTCAAATAAGAGTCTTACAACAACATTAAACTATAGAAATGTACCTTTTATTGTAGGGACCTGGTCTTGTTGGGCCTTAATAGCGAACATGCTAGCCTAGTTCTGCCCACAGCCTTAGTTATGCCCTTAATTGGCATTCTATTACTGTTGCCTCCCTTGAGGACGATCGTTTTAACCTCTTCCCCGTGGTGGTTGTTGCTAAGGAGCTTGAGCAAGTGTAATCAGGCAATTCCTGGTAAGATGACCTTTCTGTCTACACACATAGCACAGTCCTTGCTTCCTGGCCTATTCCTTAGACTCATCTTTGGTCTGCCCCTATTTCTGTGGTGTTTTTCCACCACTCTTGCTTTTCTTCTGAGCCCCTTGATTTCTTTCATTCCTAAGCCTTTTGTTCTTCCCTCTCACCCGCTATTCCAGGTTGAGTTCTTGTTCCAAGGTTAAAGCATTTTTCACAATGTCTTTGTACGTCTTTAGGTCCAGAGTTCTTACTATCTTTTAGATCTCAATCTTGAGACCCTATGCAAAATGATTAGCCTTCATTCTTTCTTCCTTAATCAACTCTAGTGAGAATTAAACTTTCTTTCATATTGCGCTACAGTCAGGTCTCTCTGGTTCAACCAGACAAAATCTTCCGGTAGCTTACTCAATGGCAATTTAGGAAAAAACTTTTCATAAAAGATCTCCGTGAACTTTTCCCATTTCATTTCTTCAAAATTTTTGTTATGGTCCATCCTCATCATATGCCACCAACTTCTAGCTAGTCCCTTGAAGTGGTGTGTGGCCAGTGCCACCCGTCTTGACCTAGTTACCTTCAACACATTCAAATCTACCTCTGTATCTTGATACCAATGGTCTGTTGTGACAAGTCAGTTGTACCTTCAAAATGTTGAGGGTGGAGCCTCTGTAGCTCCATTAACATCTTCCTTTGTTTCTCATCATCTAAAGCCTCCTAAGCCCTCTGACGTTTGGGAGCTTGGGCCACAGGTGCTGGCTACTAAACCTGGAAGGATTTAGGTACTTGAGGCTGAGGTACTACCTGAGGGAGTATCTGGGGTAGAGCCCTCATCAGTTGATCCATGAACCTCCGAGCAACTTCATTCGTCATATTCTCCATTAGTGCCTCCATACCAGTGGGTATTTCCTGATCCCTCTGCTCTGTCTCGTCAGAAGTGGTGAATCGGGTAGCAAATCTTCTTGTTCCAGCCATTATCTACAATTTTAACACCTTGTCAGTATTTTCCTCGTCAAACGTTCGTACTATCATGACTCTAGATTCATGTTTTTAGGTTCTCAATTTACTCAGTGGCCTAACAATTTATGCTTCTAGGTTCTTATTTGTTCTTTAGTATGGGATTTGGTTTCATATGACATACATATAAACAAATCAAGCATGTTTTTCAAACAATCATATAATCAAACAATTTCATGCTAGCATAGCAAAATTCCAGGCTTCCATCTAAGCTTTTAGGTTCAAGTGTCTCATGCCACTCGACCCCTTCCACTTAGACTTTCAATTAGAAAATTGCCACACCCAAACAATTTAGCAAATGTCTCAATAACTAAGGTTTCTTGAGCCCATTATACCTGACCGTCCCATACTAACCAAACATAGAGAAACAAGTTCTTTGAAATTTACCGATCATTCACCAAATATGGTCTGTCATTCTCCGAGTTGAGGCTTCCTCTATAACTCCAAATTCTTATGCGTCTCATACCACATAGAAACCAAAGTTATAGAATCTTACTGATCTCGTGTCCTAACCAAATAAGTGTTTTGTTTTCACACGTTATCAATCTCTAACCTCTATCCTAAAGTTTTATGTTTTTGATTCACTATTCCACCGAAGTTTTTACCTAAGGTCACTCCCCTAAACCTAAGGTTTCAATCTTGGTCAATTTACAACCTCTGTTTAGTCAATACACCACTTTTGGCATCCTTTTTGACTTCTAGTCAGTTTCTTGCCCTAATTTTTCACCTTCTATTTTCTTTTATAGAAAGTAAGGATGTTTTTCAACTTCAACTATTCATATAAGATGGTGGAACAACCTCCAGATTAGGCGGTGAGACTGAAGTCTGCTTAGCAACTGCGCTTTTTAGGGCGGGATAACCCACCTCCCTTTTAATGTTTAGCTTTACTCAAGGCAAGGCGTACCCGTTATCAGCTCAACTTGCAGTCTTTGTATCCGAACAAAACATTTCAAAACATATATTTCCATTTTGAAAACACTTTCTAAAACTATTTTCATAAAATAGAAGGTAGGGCATACAAATTTCCTAAGTTTGATACCATTGTAGGTATAAGACTAACTTTCTAATTCTAGCCCAACGACACATGTTTAGGTTTGACTTTTTATTTCTAGCCCAAGGCATCTAAAACCTAGGCTCTAATACCACCTTTTGTAACACCCCAACCGCCAAGACATTAACTTATTAGCTAATCACAAGGCGAGCCAGAGTCCGATTACAATTTCAAGTACACAACTTGTCTTTCTATTACAATTATCCCAAACCTTATTTATTTAACACATACCAAGGAAATTGCACAAGAGATAAAGGAAAAGTTTCTAATTCTTTATTCAATTTAATAAAAGAGAGTACGTAATTCCTATTTAAATTCAAAAAAACTATTACAGCGAAAATAATTCAAAACTTTAGCAACATGCCCTTACATTGTATATAAAATGAAAACTTTCTAAAAACTAGCATTCTAAGTCTTTAGTATATATCATCATGTGTTTAATTTCTAAAAATATAATAGAGGAAAGGCGAGTACATAGCCTAGTGGATCATTCTTAATACAACCAATTTACTAATTCAACCTAATAACACTTGCATACATTACGGGTTTCAAAAAGTATTTTGTTTACAGTTGTAAATTTGATGGAAAGGGGGTCCAATCCCTTGATGTTCTTATCAAAAACCCCACTTTTGGGTGGAAAGACAATTCATCGTGTGACATTCCATTGGAATTAGGATCTCATGTCCATATTCCAAGCATTTTGGGCTACACTCATCTATACACAGTAATGAGACCCACATACACTAAGTACACGTAAAGAATACCCATAGTTTCCCTTTGGGTCACCATGACAATACGTGGTTATTAAATTTCAAGTTCTTACATTTAAATCTCATATTCTTGTATCACACACAAAAGAAATAAAATTCAGCATATAAACATTTAAAAGCATGGAAACATCACATAGCATGTAACATATTTTTAAAGTAAACCTAAGCATCGAACTAGGCATGGCATGATCTCATGAATGCGTAAACATGCATATATGCTAAGACTGAATTTTAAATCATGAATAATGAAACTGAAATCTGCAAGTATGCATGATAAATTGATATTAGAACATGCTATTAATCCAAACTAGTAAGTAGAAGTTCAAGATATCTCATCCACCTTAATTTGCAACTCTTTGGAATTTCGGCAAAGGTTCCCCTTGTTTCCAACATCTAATACTCAAAATCATTAACTTTCCACCTTGCAACACTCAAGAACAAGAGGGAGTGGGAAGGGGTTGCCAAGAAGAAGGCTAGAGAACGTCAAGAGGGAAGTGTCAACTCTTGATTTGGGATGATGAGAATAAGAGCACTAGGGAGGTTTATATAGGGTTTCATAAGCACTTAGGGGACGATTTGGGTAATCTCACACATGAGAATCTTTTCATAAACAATGAAGATGGTTTTGCATGGTTTGGGCAAGAGTGCTCATGGCTTGGGTAAGTGTGCTCATGTTTTGTGCAAGTGGGCCCTCTAGGGTTTCCTATTCATGTGTGAGCACAATCTTACATGTGGAACCACTTTCCTTTTCTCTTTGGACGTCCTAAAAAGAATCTAAAACTTTTCTTTGGTGGTTGAAATCTGATTTGTGAGCAATAGAAACATTCTTTCTTTACTCAGTCTTGGGTGCCAAGTATTTCTTTTCTTGTTACATTGAATCTTTCTTAGTTTCCCTCACTTGTGTGCATAATTTAGACTATGGGCCCACTAGGAATCTTGTTGATTTTGTTTCCCTTATCTTAGTAGACGTTTTTTCATGTTCCTAACTTAGAAACTTTCCGTTTCACTCATGGGAGCACAAGAGGACGACTAAGGTTTTTGCAGGAAGGATATGATGGTCATTCCCTTAGGTGGCACCAAGATTATAGCATCTTTTTGTTTGGGAAACTTTCCCATTCCCATTTCTTGCTTGTTTGGATGTTTTGAGTGTGGTGTAGACTATCATACTTGCTTGTGTACATGGGATCATCCTTTCATGGTTTCTAAACAAGCATGGGATGGTTCACATGTGTGCATCAAGTGTGTGTGAGAGGCTAGTTTAGGGAATTCTCCTTATGGGATGTTTTTACTGTGTATGGGGCATGGATGTACATGATCATGGCATGTTATCATCTGCTCTCATATGACTTGCACATGATTAGGGATGTTTACACATTTTTGGATCCACATGAATTTAAAATAAATTCATATTGGCTAAGGATTTTAGGCCCTTAGCACATACTTTTGGGTTCACATGAATTTAATAAAAATTCATATCTATCGATTGGCTAGGTTTTTTCTCGTTTTCTTTCCTAATTTAGATTTGCTTGATGCACACCAAGTAAATGAAATCTTAATTGAGCAAATGAAATGAATTTTGGATGCCTAGGCCATTTGAGGTGTTCACTTCATTTCATTTCATTTCTTTTCTTTTCGTTCCCTTTTCTTATAGGTTAGGAGTTTGAAAGGTAGAAACATAATAAGCAATGAAAAATGACTTCTAACTCTTAAAGGTGAAGGACTAAATAAGAGTTGAGTACTAAAGTAAGGATTAGAACAAGCTGAACACATAATCAGGTGGAAATGATTGCACCCACTGTTAATATTATTTTTGTTTCAAATATAAAGCATGTCTGTGTGTTTATTTTTATAAGCTTAGAAGCATGCTTGGAATGATGCATTAATTGTTCTATGTTTGTGTACTTGTGATACCTCGATAGCATGCTACATGTTTCTATTATTAATACCATTCTAAGAATATGTTATCCATGCTATTTATTGGATAACATTATCTGTGTGACATGGTACATGATAATTTGTCAACATGTTTAGTAGATAGATGTATTGTGATGATGGGATAAATTATGCATGCTAGTGGTCACTAAATAAAGACAATTAAGAGTCTAACCATATAATGGGGCAATGATACAGATACAGTGGCAGTAGTATGGTGTTATTGTGGGTATTTTCTCACCCTAGGTAGGTGTCCATGCTACTGTGGCAGTAGTTGAAAAGGGACTGAGGACTGAGTGAGGCCTCACTCCTAAGGTTGTGCCATGATGAGGAATTGGCCTTCAGGGCATTACTTCCAAAAGTTCAAACATAGGGGAATATCGAGGAGATTCCTTTCGATCTTAACGTTAACCTAAACAATTGAAGTGTTTTGAAACGCCTAATGATTTATAAGTGTTTGCATGCTTTACATTCCTAACTTTAATAATGTTTGAAATGTGTTGTACATGATCTACTGGGCTCTTGAGCTCACCCCACTAATCTATTTTTTCAGTAATCACTGAAGATACTTACCCACAGGCAAGCAAATAGAGACCATTGGATTAGTTTGATGCAATCCATTGTGGAGATTGTATAGGAGTAGAGGTTTATTATCTATTTACAGTTGTAGGGCATGAGGCCTACACTTAATTCATTTTTGCTCATTTTTATTAACTTTGGCCATAGGGCTAGGCATTAGTTTATTATTTATTTGAATTGATGAGTTTTGTTTAATTATCACACCATCCCTATGTTCTAGTCAAGCATACGATTGTTATGCTTTCGCACTCTGATATTTTATTGGGATGGTTATGAGAAAGAAAGAGTAAAAGTAGCGTCCCAATTCCCAAATATATAAAGTGAGAGTGACTGCATGTTTGATTTGATTTTGTCTTGAGGTCAGAGACAAAAATGCCTAGTCAGCGGCGTTGGTGATAGGATTTGGGGGCTAGGGTGTCACAAAGAAGATCACAGGAAAGGAGACAAAAGTAATGAACCTATGTCCAAAGCAAAAGCAAGCATGGTTGAGGAGCAATAAACCAAGACTAAGTTTTTGAAGAAGAAAGTCAGGAAAGAGGGAAATAAAATAGGAAATCAGTTAGCACCAAATTGGAAAAACTTCAAAAGAATCAAGGGAAGTTGTTGGGTATGTGGAAAAACTGGGCACACGACACAAGACTGTCACCATAGGAAAGATCAAAATTCTAGACATTCTGAACAAAACCATCAAGTTAATTTTATTGGTATAGATGAAAATCTTGTTGTTATCATGCTCAAAGTTAACATCGTTTCAAATCTTAAGGGCTGGCGAATAGATACTGGTACTACAAGGCATATCTATAATGAAAAACATCTATATTATGAATACAGTTTAACTGGTGGTGATGAAAAGTTGTATATGAGAAACTCCTCTTCTTCAATGGTTCAAGGAAAAAGAACCATTATGCTTAAGTTTACTTCTAGAAAATTTTTTAAGTTACTTGATATATTACACGCACTTAACATAAGAAAAATTTTGGTTTCTGGCCCTTTGCTTAGTAAGAAGAGTTCGAAGTTGTATTTGAATTAGATAAATTTGTACTAACTAAGGTTGGTATGTATGATGGGAAAGGGTACTAAGCTGATACTTTATTTAAACTAAATGTAATGGTTATCAATAATAATAATCATAATAATAACAATAAGGATAACAATAATAATAATAATAATAATAATAATAATAATAATAATAATAATAATAATAATAATAAGGCTTCTATTTATGTTGTTGATTCTTATAGTTTATGGCATGTTAGATTAGGACAAACAAATTCTAGATCTATATATAGGATGATTAATTTGAAATTGTTACCAAAGTTTAATATAGATGTAAAGCATACATGTAAAATATGTACAGAACCTAAATTTGCTAGACAACAGTATAAGTTTATACAAGAAAGGTCAAATGAGTTGCTCAGTTTGATAGAAAGTGACTTATGTGACTTTAATCCACACCTACAAGAGGTGAAAAACATTATTGTATAACATTTATCGATGATAACAGGTAAATATTGTTGTTTACTTGATTAAAAATAAAGATGAGGCATTGGATATGTTTGAACAATATAAGATAGAAGTAGAAGATCAATTAGGAAAGTAGATAAAAATCATAAGGATAGATAAAGGTCAAGAATGTGATTCTACTTTATTTTCTTATTTTTATGCTACACACGGAATTATACATTAAACTACAGCTCCTTATACACCTCAACAGAATGACGTAGCAAAAAGGAAAAATAGAACTTTTAAAAAATTGATTAATTCCATGTTGAATAGCTCTGAATTACCACATAATTTATGGGGTGAAGCATTAATTACTGCTAATCATATATTAAATAGAATTTCTTTCAAGAAAAAAAAAATCTCCTTTCAAAGTGTTAAAGAATAGAAAATCCACTTATAAAACTTAGAAAGGGTGGGATTGTCTAGCTAAACCCAAGTGTCTTTACCAAAAATAAACTAAATTAAGGCTAATGACCATTGACTATGTGTTTATAGGCTTTGCTAAAGCTAGTGCAGCTTAGAGATTTTGGTGATTAGGTCTTGTGTTACTGATATTCATGAAAATACTATTATTGAATCTATTGATGCTGAGTTTTTTGGAAGGATATTTTCTTGACTGGAAAACTAGTTCTTCAAGAAAAAAGACTTAAGAATAAAGTCTAGAAGAACCATCCTCCTCAAAGGTTCAAAAAAGGATATCAAGAACCATCTACATCAAAGGTTCAAAAACAAAATGAAGAACTTAGAAGAGGAAAGAGGATAGAAGTTCCAAAAAATCTTGGTCTGGACTTTATAAGTTTTTTAGCGAAAGATGAACCACAAACATCTAAGGAAGATGTTTCTTCACAAGAGGTTCCTTGTTTGAGGGAAGCTATTAACATTAAAGTAGAATCCATTTTATATAAGCATACATGGGAATTAGTTGATTTACCACAAGGAATCAAACCAATTGGTTATAAAAGGATTTTTAAGAAAAAGCTAAAAGCCGATGGGAATGTGGACAAGTATAACGCATGTTTGGTTGCAAAAGCATATCGGCCAAAAAGAAGGATTGGATTATTTTGATAAATATTCTCCAGTTTCAAGGATTACATCAATTAGGATGTTAATTTCTATTGTTGCTCTATACAATATGGATATATGTGAAATGAATGTAAAAAATAACATATTTATACGGAGAATTCATTGAAGAGATTTACATGGAACAGCTAGAAGGGTTCGTGATTAAAGGTAAAGAAAATAAAATTTATAGACTTATTAAGTCTTTATATAGACTTAAACAAGCACCTAAAAAATTTCATGAAAAATTCGATCATGTAATGTTAACAAATGATTCAAAATTAATGAATGTGATAAATGTGTTTATATCAAATATATGAATGGTCCTTGTGTGTTAGCATGCTTATATGTTGATGACATGTTAATCATTGGAACTAGTAATGATGTTATAAATTCTACCAAAAAGATGTTGAATTCTCATTTTGACATGAAAGAATTAGGTAGAGTCGTAGTTATTCTTGGAATTCAAATAAAACAAAATGAAAATGGAAATGTACTTATTCAATCACATTTTATGGAGAAAATAATAAAGAAATCCAATCAATATGATTATAAATCAGTAGCAACTCCATTCAATGCAAGTTGCAGATTAAAGAAAAATATAGGAGATGCAATTTCTCAAATGGAATACTCTCGAGTGATTGGGAGTCTAATGTATTGGATAAATTCTACTAGACCTAA
Organism: Tinospora cordifolia; assembly: GCA_030144865.1. Taxonomy (NCBI): domain Eukaryota; kingdom Viridiplantae; phylum Streptophyta; class Magnoliopsida; order Ranunculales; family Menispermaceae; genus Tinospora; species Tinospora cordifolia. Next base: position 18,355 of record JAJIYU010005638.1, read on the forward strand.
CATTGCTTAATCAGTAAGTAGGTTAAGGAGATATACAAGAAATCCTAGACATGATTACTAGGCAACATTGATTCGGCTGTTATGATATTTATAGTGCGCTTTAAATTATGGGTTGCATTATACAAAATATCCACCTATTTTAGAAGGATATGACGATGCAAATTGGATTTTTGGTAATATAGAAACTAAATCAACTAGTGCATATATTTTCACTGTAGATGGTGTTGTTGTTTCGTGGAAGTATGCTAAACAAACATGTACAACTCACTTAACAATGGAGTTTGAGTTTATAGGATTAGATAAAGTTGCCGAGGGAGCAGAATGGTTAACAAATTTCTTAGAAGACATTTTAGTCTAGCCTAAAATTTTAATGACAATTTGCATACACTTTGATAGTGTGGCAACATAAACAAGAGTTCAATCAGTGTATATAATAGCAAATCAAGTCACATTAGACGTAGACATAAAATAATTAAAGAACCACTCTCTAGTGGAGTTATTTCCTTGAATACATAAAATCAAAGGAAACTATTGTTGATCCTTTAACTAAAGGTTTTCCTAGACATCAAATCAAGTTTACATCTATAGAAATGGGTTTAAAGTCAACTCAATGAGTTGTGCTAGGCGAAAACCTAACATACTTGATTGGAGATCTCATGGTATAGGTTCAATAGGCAAACTAGTTGAGTGAAACAAAATAAGTTAAACACACAATATAACTCATTCCACAATTAATGTGTAGCGTAGGATGGATAGGTTGTGCTAAGAGCATTTAATGACATTAACATGAGGAAATTAATGCCACCTAAATGATAGTAAATGTGTGATGACATTTATAAGAATGAGTAGGTCTAAGTTCTCTAAAGCTATCACAAACCCAAGACTTGCTCAAGACCAAAATGAACAAGAAAATATAAACTAGAATACTAAAAGGTATATTATATTTGAATTATATCCATTTATTCTTAAAATGGTAAACAATTCAAGATTTAATATATCTATTGTGTTACCAAGTGAATCTGATATGATATCAATAGGTTAAGTTCAAGTTTGTATACACTTTTCCTAATATATAATATATTTTAATGTTTATGGACTTGATTTAAGTTTTCCTTTTTTATTATTATTATTTACTATCTTCTTTATTTCCTATTCAAATGTGGGGTATTGTTAGAGAAAGTGTTTTTAATAGGATATAAAAAAATAGTCCCACATTGGAAAGATGGAAAAAAAGATTTTGGAAATAAAAGGAAACTAAAATAAGAGTAATATGGATTGAAGAAGTTGAAAAAGTGGGCCCAAAGATGGGCCCTATGAGTAATTTATATATGTAATTATATAAAATAAAGAGAAAATTATAAAATTATTAGAAAAAATAATATTATAAAAAATATGTGCCCTTTTTTATAAAGTATCATTCATATCTTATATTTTTAAATACTATCAATTTCATTAGAATATTTATATATTTTGGCGCCAAAACAGTTGCTAACTTTTCAGCTTTTTTGAAACTTCAATTATTTTCACTTTGTTTACATTTCAAAAAGCTAATGTCCTAAATCAACCAAAAGATATCATCAATTGCCTTCGAATCCATTTTTTTTTCATTTCATTGTAGCAACAAAGAAAGAAGAGCAATAAATCTAAATACATGTTTTTCGCATCTCCTTCAAAAATGAAGCTTTGCAATTCTAACCTTTTACCAACACCGAAGATTTCCCTAAAATGGAGTAGAGTTGTAAAGAAGATCATCAGAAATGATTGTTTAGTAAAAAGTTTGAAGAAAGGTGTTTCTAGGAATATCTCATCTACAATGACTGAAGTTCAAATATTGACATTAGATTTGAAGGTATTTAAGGATAATTTCAATATAATATGTTTTTTTAATTATGTTTGTCATATGATTGTCTACTCCCCTATTTTATTGGAATGACATGTTTTGTAGTGTGGAGTATTTTGATTTCTTTTCTCAATTACTTCATTTGAAAGTTTATTGTATACCAATTGTATACAAATATTATATGAATATATCATGTAATTTTATTGTGTGAGTTTTTTTAATATAGTATTCATTTTTTATATATTTTATAGTCTCAGATACATTGTCAACCTAGATGATTGATATTTTGCTAGGGTTGCCACATAAATTTGGGAGAAATTGATCTTTTAAAGGCAAAGCTATCAATAGTTTAAATTTCAAAATTTATTAATTCATTGTTTTGGGTGACTCCTTGACATACGCCCTTTAGTGTGGCAACCTCAGCTTGTACATAACATTTTGTTATGAAAAATGATCCAACCAATGATTCAGAGATATTGATAAATTTCAATTGTCATTGCAAAATTTAGCATTGTTGAATTTGCTCTAATTATGGGGTTAAAATGCAACGGAGACATTAGAAGTCTGGTAGTTGGAGTTCAAAGAAATGTTTCAAGGATAAATACTTCAATGGATTGAGAAAGATCAACAAGCAGTCAATATATGAAGCATTTGTATCACGCTGTTGGAAGAATGATAATGACAAAATCAAGATTGCAATTCTCTTTTTCATCCATCACTTTTTGTGTTCTCATAAAAATGATAAGTTAGTAAACGACATTGAATTTGAGTTGGTTGATTTAGGTGAACTACATAATTATCCATTGGGTAGGGACCTTTTTGAGTTTACATTGATTCATTGAAGGAGAATTTTTGCTTGAATGAGAAACACAAAGAAGTTGGGAAGGAAAAATATCCGACAATAAATAGACTTCTTGCTTTTTATAGCCCTTCAATTGTTTTATAAATATATGGTAGGTATGTCATTCGTCATGGATAGAGCTATCCATGTATTTTAAATTGTAATGCTACTAAGCAACCCATTTCAAGCAGATTAAGAAGGAGTTGAACTCTTTATCTCCTAATTAGGTATTTTATTTTTGAATCAAGTTCATTAATAACATTATTATTCACATTTTCTAAAATTTTGTTTTTCACACATCTTATTAATTTTTCTATTGTTATATTTTAGTTTAAGAATTTGTTCCCAATCCCAGCATAGCTTTTGCAACTATATATGGATGGCTTGTTCAAAAAAAGAAAAAGGGAAGAATCTTCTTGATGAAGACTTCGGTCAATATCAATCTTTTGATAATGATGATTTTTGTAATTCACCTATTTTAAAAATTGCTTCACATTTTCCTATCTCTAAACCACTTATTAAAGAACTTATTTCTAGTAATAATTTTGTTATTCTCCATGAAATTAAAAAATTATGTAGGTGGTAGTCTGATTTGCGAAATAAGTTCAATGAGCTTGCTAGTGAGTTTGCTTCATTTGGTATGAAGATGGAAGCTAATTTCTAAAAGATCTATAAAGAAATTGTTGTTATCTCCAAGAAACTTGTAATGGTAAATTTATATTTTTTGCATCCACCCAATAGTATTGTCCATTAACAATTGTAAAGCCTTCAAAACCATATCATTTTATTAGATTGTCAACGTATGTGATACAACATTAGTAATATATAATTGTATATCATTATTATATCATATATATACAAACGATATACTAGTATTTTATAATGTATATACCATCTTCTATTTTTTTT
>JAJIYU010005639.1:0-22006 GCA_030144865.1 Tinospora cordifolia
ATCCTATCAAAAATAATTTCAAAAACACCAATCAAATTCAAATGCATTTCTATAATCAATTTCTAATGTATTTATTTCTCATTTTTAATCATAGACGCACATCCGACCGCATGTAGTGATGCGCATTGACTCGAATAATCTCAATAATCATTAAACTATTTTTCTTGCTCAAATAGAATATTTTTACAGCAGAAATAATTTAATTATGCTTTTAAATCATATTTTCTGTAATTTTTTATATATTTTTCTTAAAAACCCCATTGCTTAATTGTTCACCAAAATTTCAATTGATATCCAAAATTCATAATTTTGGTGTCGATGGATACGTATTTTCATTCTCTACATTTCTATATGTCTCAATCAGAGTTTCATTTGGGTTTAACATACCCAAAAGCCTATCTAAAGGTTATAAAACTTTGGGTATTTATTTTAAAATCTACAGGACAAACCAACAAAATCCAATCACATATCTGGGATCTACTTATCGCCAGGAGTGTTTTGGTATAATTTTTGTTGAGTTTTACTCACTGTAGAAAAATACTCCATTTTTGGGTACAGTTATAAAACACTGCCTACAGTAAAAATTACACTGATAGAATTGTAGTACATAGCTTAATTAGCGTTTTTGTAACTGAAATTTGAAGAAAAGGCTTACCTGCGCGACGAATCCGACAAGAAAACCAAATTTTCCAATAGTTTCCCTTACTTCCTTTCGTTCGATTTTCGTTTCTGAAATTTCATGTTCTAGGTGGTAAAAGAAAAGAATGAAAAAGCAAATGAACGAAATCATGTGCTACACTTGGCAAGCACCCATATTATATATATATATATGCCAATTTACACAAATGCCCTTAGTAACCTTTCTAAACTACCAAAAACCCATGCTCTCACCACCCACATTAATCCACCAACGTCAATTCTCTATATTTCCATTTTTATTATTATTATTTTTTATTTTTTTTCTTTTCTAAATCATTTCACACCCCATTATGTATATATATTTCATCCAATTAAATTGTACAAACACACCCCATTAAATTTCCTCATCACATCTATTCACCATTTTTTCCAACTTTATTATATATTATTTTTTTTCATTTTCTTTTTCCATTATATTTTATTATTTTATTTTTCATTATTATTTTTTCCCTTGCACCACAATTATTATTATTCTAATAAATAATTTAGTTTAATTAATTTATACATGTAACGTGTATTTTTAATACAATTACGAAATTAATGCGTAATCCGTACAAATATGTGTATTTCTACCTAGCTACTTTTATTTAAAATAATTTATGTATTAAATTAAAATACGGAGTGTTACGCAATGTCAGATATATATATATATATATATAGATATAGATATACCTAAAAATAAGATATTAACTTATACATTACAATCACCATCATAAAATGGAGTAATTGAACTCAATATTCTACACTCTACAGTGTTCAGAACTAATAACTACATTCTTTTAAAGCCCACATTATCTAAATTCTTTGTATTTACTGACAAGAATTGAATGACAGAAAATTGATTAAGAGGAAGAACCCAAGAACTCAAAAATACACATACTATAGAGAGCAAAGTGGCGAGATGACACTTATCTTGAACTCCATCATATCTTTTATAATCTCTTGTCAATGCTGCTAAGATTGCAACCACACCAATGGTAGTTGGCCTATAATCCAATAAGTATGTTTTTGCATCCAAGAAAACAAACTAAAACTCAAAAAAAAAATTCATCAAACATCAATTGAAGAATAACCAAAATAGTTATTTTAGGTATATACCGTTTGCCATAGCAAATATAAGTTCCACGTGAAACTCTGATGATGCTGCAATATTACATTCTTCCATTTTCACAGTAACTGGCAAACATGCTATTGATAGTAATTGGATTGCCTATGATGTTCCACTTCGCAATTAGCAATACTAAGATCTACCCATTCAATAAAATTTAATTAAAAAACAATTTCAACATTAAAATAGTAGCAGAGACTGCTTGCATCCAAATGAGCACATTTCAACCAATCTTCTAAAGATCCAACAACTTTACATTCCAAGCTACTGCTTTTTGTTTCAACAAACATTTTGACATAATCATTGTCATCATCATCATCATCTTGGGTTACTGAGAGTGTGGAGGTATAATCACTATTCTTCAAGTTAACAAACCCATTTTCTTCCATTTGTTCATAAAAAGTAAGCTTGGTTTTTTGTATAGAGAAGGCTACTTAAAGTTTCACTCTTCCTTTCTTTCTTTATCATTAAGAAAAACACAATAGAACATAGTACCTAGATTATTAAGAAAAGCAAAATAAGTTCAAACACATGAAGAAGAAAATAAAAAATTGCATATTACTAGTACCTAAAAAGATAATAGTTCAACATTGAAAATAAATGCAAATAACAAAAAAAATATTTTGAGTAAATGAACATGTGTGCCTAAAAGCAAAGACAAAAGTATCAAAAACAAAATCTATGACATTTGCGTCTCCCATCTTAGTCCTCCAAAAACCTATAAAAAAAATTAGTGAAAAGCATAGTAGTCATGATATATAACTTATACATATTGAGAAACATATTAAGGGTCAAACAAATTACTACATAGCATTCATTCCATGATAACTTTGTTTGTAGGCCACGCAATGGTAGTACCCAATGCATCTTGTATAGTTACCATATCAAAAGTACGCATCCACAGTGTTACAGTTTAGACACGCATTACCACGGGATTGAGAATCGAGATGAGACCTCATTCTTAAGTTTGGGTCTCAAATAGGTGTAATACCTTGAAAACTTTGTATTTGATGAAATGAAGTTCAAGATCAATTCAGTGAAATTGGGTGCAAAATAAAATTGGGCTCATTTCGGGGCTAAATTTGGTAGGTTTCAAAGGTCTCATTTGGTGACCCTTAGGGACCTAAAACAACCTAAAATAAAATTAAGGTGACATGAACTAACTAATTGGAAACATGTCCAAAAATTAGAACAATTGGTCAAGATTAGGGTTTTCGTTTGCCAAATGCTCTTCAAGGCGTCCAAATTAAAAAGAATTGGCATTTAGGGTACTTCGGGGAATCAAAATGAGCTAAAATGAAACGACATGACATGAACTAACAAAATAAACAACATATCCAAAAATCAGGACAATTGGCCAAGATTTGGATTTTCATTTTATAGTGCCTTCAGTGGGTTCTAAACAAGGAAAGTAAATGAAAACCAATTTGGCCAAACCATGTATTGAAATTCTTATTTTTTTCATGTGATTCCAAAACTATAGGTTATAAATTATAATCCCTTGTAAATAAGGAGATATAAATTTTTATTTAATTTTTGTGAACCCATGAAGTCATGGCTAGCCTAAGCATGTGCAAATTACATGGGTGGTAGACCATGATCATATGTACCCTCACCCTACCCAACCTCAATACGATGTTTCTCTTATTTTACTCCATGAACAATGATCTCATGTGCCATGCAAATGATCAAGTCTACCACACCTATGAGGACCCATGAAGAATTGATCTCATGTGCACCAACAAATGATCATGTGCACCCATAATCCATACACCCCAAACCGGTCCATGTGTGTGTGTGTGTGTGAGTGTGCACATGTGAGAAACCCAAATTAGAAGTATCTAAATAACAAACCATGCTCACACACCAAACCCTAGCCATCACACATGAAGGGGAAATCAAAAATCATAAATAAGAAAGTTTCTAAAAGCCAAAATGCTCTAATTTTGGCTCCATATTAAGAGATTACCATCATATCCTTAACAAAACCCTAGCCATCCTCTATGTGTGTGTTATGAGCAATAACCCTAGTTGTCATATGTGAGGAAACCCTAATTAAATATGCCAAAACCATGGCCCCCTTGTACTCTTGAAAATCTATATAAACCCCCCTCGTGCACACTTTCTTCATCCCAAAGCAAAGAGTTGACACTTCCCTCTTAGCTTGTTCTAGCCTCTTCTTGGCAACCTCTTCTCACCCTCTTGTGTTCTTGAGTGATTTTAGAGAGAAATTAAGGTTTTAGAATTTCTTTTATATTGTTGAGGTTGCTGATTTTTCTTGAAGTGCATAGAAGAAGGGAACCTTTGCCGAATTTTCTCTGAACAAGCAACGAAGGTGAAGGGGATTTCTGGAACTCTTTCTTTACTACTTCAAGTCTTTAGCATTTTGATATTTGTTTTCAGTTTTCAGCATGTTTATATTTCAGTTTGAAGCATGTTTTATCAAGTTTTATTTTCAGTTTTGCATGTTTTCATGTTTTAATTCATATATGATAGCAGAACAAGCTTAGAAATCACGCTAAGCTTATTTTTGAGTTTTCAAGCATTTCATGTATGTTTTCCATGTTTTTTTTCATTATTTAAATTTTAATATCAACTCTTATGATTTAGTATCATTGTTATTTGAATTTAAATATGAGAAAGTGAAGATAAGAACCACGTACCATCGTAGTCTAAGTGATGCTATAGGTGTTCTTTGCATATGCTTTGTGTATATGAGTAACATCACTAAGTGTAGATGTGTTTTAAAATACTTGGAATGTGGACATGTGATCCTTATTTCCAATGGAATGTGACAAGATGAATTGTCATTACATCCTGGAATAGGAGTATTTTAATGAAGAACATCAAGGGTTTAAAACCACTTTTGGTCAAATATACAACCCTAACAAGATATTATTTGAAACACTTAATGCTTGTAAGTGATTAAAATTGGATGTACCTTTGATTTGAATTAGTAAATTAGTAGTTTGATGAATGATCCATTGGACTATGTTCCACCCCTCTCTTTAATGTTTTTCAGGGAATTAAATATGAAGACCATGGATGATTAGAATTTTTTTTCTAATGTAAGGGCATGTTGCCCAATTTTGATTTATTAAGCTTTTCGCTGAATTTTATTTTTGAGTTATGTACTCCATTTTTATTATTTGAATTTCAAACATGATCCTTTTGTTTTATTTAATAAATAAGGATTGAAGTATGTCTTTTCTCTCTATTGTAATAGTCTTCTTAAATTTGAACTTAAATAATTGGGTTTTGTGCTCATTAAAAAATGATAAGACTTGAGATAATAGAAAGTGATGCAAGTTGTGTACTTGTAAATGTAACATAGGACCCAACTCGCCTTGTGGTTGAGCTTAAACCTGTTTCTAGGGGGTTGGGGTCTTATAATGGGTAATTAGCCTTTGGGTGTTACTTTTGATATTTTGGTCCAATAAAGGGATACCGAGGAAGGTCGTTTTGGTATTAATGACAACCATGAACAATTGAATTGTATGAATCGCCTAATGTTTAACAAGTGTGTGCTTGTTTTGTATTTTGACTTTAAAAATGTTTGAGATGTACTATGCATGATCCACTAGGCTCTTGAGCTCATCCCACTCATTCTTTTTAAGGTGATCATTGAAGATACTTGTATTGACAAGTGAAGAAGAGTAATTTTGTAGTAGTGGCATGCTTCACAGTTGAGGTTGTGCAGGATAGAAGTTTACTTACTATTTTCCAATTGTTGGGCATGAGACTTGTAATTACCCCCCTCAAGACTTATTGACATTGCCATCATATGGGCACAGGCCCCCAGAACCCCCCTTAGGGCACTCTGGGTTAAATGTTCACTCACAAGAATTGTCCCCTCCTCAGGGGTTTTATTTTGCCTCCATACTTATCCCCTAGGTCATGGTAGTGAATGTTGCAAGAACAATGTACTTATTCCCTAGGTCATGGGTTCAAAACTCCACGGAAGCAAAATAAAATCCTAGGGGGGGGGTGGGGGAAACAATACCTGTGAGTAAACACCTAGCTCAGAGTGCCTTGAGGGGGATTCTGGGGGCCTAGTGAGGGGTCGTCACAAGACCAACTTTATATTCATTGTGTTCATTTTCTTTTTGGAGTTGGCCATAAGGCTAAACATTTATTATTTTGTATGAACCTCGACCATGGGCCCAATGTTTAATCATTGTTGATGGTAAGACGATCCCTTTCATTTAATTTATGATCCCAATGTCTTTGGTTAGAATTAGTATGTTATTTACTCTAATATGTTATGGGATGTAACCTAGTAAAACTAGGAGATACGATTGATGTGAGAAATAGTAATATCCTAGTTCTTGAGTAGTGAAATGTGACAAAAGCAGAAGTAACTACATGTGTGCTTCTAACTATGAGACAAATATGTAAATTGTGAAAGATTCAGGAACCTGGGTGTTACAATATCATTACCAAAGAAGAAGGTACTGTTGTTGAAAAGTTATTCGCAGTTGATGGACTTAAAAACCTGTATATGATACCTTTGTTAGCACAATCGTTTCAACATCTAGACTAAAAGCAAAATAATAATATTTACTTGGTTTTTTTAATTATTCAATGGTATCTTGTTGATCGTTCAACTTTTTAGTCAAAGACTGAATTGTTTTTTGCATTTGACAGATGGCATCATCTCTCTGATATATTATTTGAAGTTTTATAGAAGTTACTCCATATCCAAATCCTCAAACACGACCAAAATTATTTGGAGCAAATACTTCAGATAGAGCGTCTTCCTCGAAACTTGTTTTATATGGAGGTGTCGGGTCTTGTGCAATTTTTTTTTCAAATTTTCCTAAATTTTATAAAGAAGTCATTTGTAAGAATTTGCATCCCAAATAGTCAAGAAAACTACATCTTCAATTATAAATCAAGTTTGGTTGTTTAACAAATTATTATTGTCACCACAACTTTGGGATTGCTTGGTTCTCACTTTGGATGCTAGAAAGCAAGCAATGGGAAACTTCTTGCCTGCTACGTATAATCCACATCTTCTAGAACTTCAGTCTTTCTTCAAAGAAAATGAGCATATGACCATTGAGGAAAGATTTGTTCCAAACATGTTACAACAAGTTATTCAAAAATCCAAAACAAACCAAGTTTACCATATGATGGAGTATCTTGTCCAACATGTGAGATCATTACCACTCATAAAGGTTTCTAGAATGTATTTACATAACCTCGAGATCTAATTAACAAACATGCTGAAAATAGGCACATGAAATATGGTAAACTCTCATGTTTATATAACTAGCTAATTTGTAAGCCATCAAAGAATCTTGCAATATATCCATTTTCACATGATAGAATTGGACTTTCTACATGCACATAATACTCAATTTTCATATAAGTAATCTTGTTATATTCCCTAAGATGTGCCAACCATATATAGAAAACATAATAAGAGGGAACTTGCAATAATGATCATACATTCCATATGTTGTACATAAACTTCCCATTTCCAGAAATACTATTTATTCCAAATGTGATTCTTATGTTGGATATGCAAGAGTTATGGTTTTATAAATTATATGCTAACTCATAGGTGGCTTAGGCATATACCACAAAGTGATGAAACAGGCCAACTCTTTTGCCATGTCATTAGGGTGGGTGTCCACATGGCATTATGGTCTTTGCAAAACCCAAATCTTTATCACATCTTCAACCACCATGATCATGGAACTTCCATCTATCTAGAGCCTTAACAAAAAGGAAATTAGTGCTCTTGGAAAAGTAAAAATTGGGAACAGTATATTGTTTTTACATTCATGGAGTATCTTCCAAGAAAATGAGCATCCCATTGGAGTGTGGTTTGTTTAGCAATTCCTAGGACATTTTGATAGAAGAAAAACTCAAGAATCTTTAAGGAAGAGGCTTCACCATCAAGGTTGGTATGGGAAAAATCCCTTGCGATGGCATCTTTTTAGATTAGTAATACTTCCCTGTGCCTAGGCTTTCCAATATCAAATTGGATTAGAGGATAGGCGTTGAATACATGGGGTTTATGGGCAAATTTTGTTCAGATGGGGATTAAAAACCCATATAAATAGATTCCAAAAATCATATACTTGACATGAGTGTCTATAATATTACCATCACATTGATATCAATATCCATCATATGTTTCTTAAAAAAATAAGAAATTGGGAATTAGATTTATCATGAGCATGTATGTAATAACAAATTTCTTGATTGGAATGCCCACAAGGAAAACTTTCAAAGAGGATTAATGGGTGAAAACAAGATGCAACACTAGGCTCATTAGAAAAAAGTAATATTAGTAGTTGAGGAAGGGGTCCTAGATATTGGAAATATTTCATGAACATTGCGCTATACAATAAGTGGCTATGGAGATTCGTTCAATGATAACTGTTTATGTAAACAAGAGTTATCATGAGCAAGTATGGAGAAGGGGGGATTTTTGAGAAACTTATGTTATGAATTAGAGCTTTAACAAATAGGTAATCAGAGGAAACTAATTCAATGGAGCAATCAAGTTCAAACCTAATGAACAGTCTTCGTTTCTAAATTATGAATCCATTAGTGCTCCAAGTTAATGGTGTCTCAACTGCTAGCAAAACCCTCATTTTCCAAACTTAAACTGATGCTTGATCCAATAATGTTCTATTATGGGAGAATGACAATACTAAAAAAATTAATTTTGAGAAAACCTAAACAAATTTAAGGAAATGTTCCAATAGTAATCTCACCTTCTTCTGCATCGATGTATTGGTTTCCAACAAAAATCTCAACCTCATCTAACTTTTGTATTGAATTTTAGCAATCACCTTCAACCTTGGTCCATCTATATCAAAATCCTAGAGACAAATTGCGTGCAAAAAGAATGAAGAAATAAGAGTGAAGAATAATAGAGGAAGAAGAACAGCAATGAAGAATTAGTCTCACCTTCCTCTGTATCGGTGTATCGATTTCTAATGGCAATCTCAACCTTGTCTAACCTATATATTGATTTTTAGCATCATGTTCAACCTCCATCTGTATTGTTTTCCCAGAGATAGACTACGCCAAAAAGAAGGAAGAAAGAAGTGTGAAGAAGAATGGAAGAAGAAGAACAACTATGAAAAAGAGACCGATAAGGAAGCATTATGTGCACTATGAGGAAGATGAGGGATATTCGGGCATTTGTGGGAAGAAATTGTGATCTTTAGTGTGCCAAATTTATTTTTTCGTCTGTTTCACTTATATAATAGCATTTTGTATATATTATTAATAGCATCACAAATAATCTATTATTTAATGCTATAAAAAGTTATTTTTCTTGTAGTGCCATTTTCCCTCATCCTCATCTCTTATACTCTTAACTGTCCAATCTTCTTCTCCATCTCAATGCCAAAATTAGATTTTCTTCCACTATTCTCAAGAACAACAACACCTAGAGGAACAAGCACCAAGGGAACACCAAGGAAGAACAAGACATGACCCAAGGTAAAGTAAACTTCTCATCTCAAGTAAGCATCTTTTCTTCATCATTATCAACATCGTCGTCGTCGTCGTCATCATCATCATCTTATCTCTTGTTGCCACCATTAACCAACATGTTTGACCATCAGTTGAAAACTGTTTCAGGATTTTGCTCACCTTTAAAGACATCCCTAACCATCAAATACTGGTTTATTGAACCACAACCACAATGCCACCTTAAATCAAGGCCATCTACACCCAAGTCTCTATTTTAACCCAAAAGGGAACCTACTATGAGCCATTTTTTGTTGGCACCTGAAACCTGTGGTATTTACTCTAAATAACCCTTTAAACCATGGCTAAAGAACCTAAATGAGAAACTTTAAGATTGTTCCCCATGACCTTGTAGAGTTACTCCAAAACCATATTTAAAAACAACGGAAACCTATACTTTGAAGCAGGGTTTTAGCCAAGTTTTTAGTTTAGATCTTCAATCCAAATTCTTACTGATTCCTAGTTGATTTCTCAATGTTAGAAATGTGTGAAAATAGAGGTATAAAGACATAAGTGGCACAACTAAAGAAGAAGTAAAAAGGAAGGCATGCTTGAGAATGTATATATTCTTAGAACCTTAGTTTAGGGTGTCATTCTTGGGTACACATACATGACCACCACTAGGTGTAACACCCCAACCCCCGCATTCTTTGATTTGAGCGTTGGACTTAACCACCATTCCTTTTGACGGTGGACTTAACCAATTGGCGGGTCGGGTTATGTTACTTTACAAGCGACACACACTTGTTCTTTTCTTTTTCTCTTTTTTTTTTCAATATCTCATGCCTTAAAATAATTTCAATAGTACAAATTCACATTTAATAAAATCAAGGCAATTAAAGATAAAGAAAAATTCAACTTCTTTATTAATAAAAGAAAGTACCTAACTTTGTAATGTAAACTAGTACATTGTTAATCAAAGAGACTCATAATCTCAAAATAAAAATACTAACTATCAGCGGAAGTCTTAAATCAAAATTGGGCAACATGGCCTTACATTAAGAGAAAATTTCACGAGAATGAAAACTTGCTAAAACAAAAACTATCTAATTTTCATAGCCTTCATAATTTAATTTCCTAAAAAATAAGAGAGGAAGGGGTGAGCACATAGCTCAATAGATCTTTATCAAACAACCATTTTTCAAACTCAAAACAATAGCACATCTATAATTCAAACACTTGCATACATTAGGTGTTTCAAACAACCAATTGTTTAAAGTTGTAATTTAGACCAAAAGAGTTTCTCAACGCTTGATGTTCTTTATTGAGTGCCTCCTTAGAGTGAAATATGGCATCACTTAGCCAATTCCATTGGACTTTTGGACTTCAAGGGAGCTTATCCACCAACCAAGCACTTAGGTCAAAAAAAAAAAAAAACCATATGGACATACCATATGAAAAGAATATCCATAGCAATCCACATGTGTGCAATGTTGGTACGTGGTTATTATCATCATCATCATTGTTAAATCACATATTCTAGAATCATAAAATAAATTTCAGAACATGAGACTAAAATAATTAAATTTAGCATATAATCAAACTGAAAATTCCATCATGGAACACTCAAAATCATGCATCACATATTGAAATAAAACCTAAACATGATACTAGGCATGACATGATCAATATGCATGCATAAATTCAAATATGAATCAAATACAAAACTGAAAAATATTTTAGCATGCTAGAACTGAAAATCTTTTGATTTTAAAACCATACACACAATGAACATGCTAGAATTTTGAATCAGAAAAAGGGGTGTTTAAGAAATCACTTCCACCTTGTAACGCTTTCTTTTGGAATTTCAGCAGCACTTCCCCCACATACTCGTGCCCACGAAGATCACCCAACTTATTTTCCCAATTTGAGAGAAGAATTTCTCACACACACAAGAAGGGAAGATGGGAGGTGCCAAGAAGAAGGCTTAGAGAAAATAAGAGGAGCATTCAACTCTTATTTTTTGGAATGAATGAAATTGGGGGCCTAGGGGGGTTTATATAGATTTTTCAAGGGAAAAAATTAGAAAGTTTTGTGTACTTTAATGATTAAAACTCTCTAAATCTTTTAAATTTTGTAGTTTCTAATTTTTGGAGCAAAAAGAGTATTTTTAGGGATTTTTCTGAATTTTAGAAACATTTTTTAGAATTTAGAAACTATTTTTTTGGATTTTTTGAAATTTATTTCGTATTTTTCGTTATTTAAAATTTTGATATTATCTGGTTCCTACGAAAATTCCTCGAGATACGCATTCGGATCTTCGATTGATAGAGATTCGTGAATCTGGACTGTCCGATTTGCATCGATCACAACATTCGTTTGACGATGGATCAAATTCGTCAATCTGGACCGTCGAATATGCCTCGATCGCAGCACTGAATCACGAACTCATTTTGGCGGGTGCAACGTCGACCGTTGGATCGAGCAGATGAGATCTCGACCGTTGGATCGTTCTCGATCGTTGTGTTCGTTCGCGATTATCTCAGAGCGCTTCGATCTAGACCATCCGATCTTCCTCAATCACTGTGTGCGGTCCGATTTCGCGATCACTGAAACTCTCTCCGGTTGTTCGATATTCCTCGAGTGACGTACTTCGATATCTGGCAGTTCGATCGTGTTGATTCGGTGCTCCCGGCCGTTCGCTTTCGCTTTAATCTCATTTGTTGGATTTTGGCAGATTGAATTCGGACCGTAGATTGTATTTTAAGTTTATTTTTTTGATTTTTTAGCCTAATTTCTTGTTCTCTTCGAATTTTTACGAAATCTCGATCCCGATTGACTTTCTAATCCTGTTTTCATCAAAAATTGCACATATCTTTGTGTTTTTTACCATGATATCCCATTTTATGCATTATAATCATAATTTTTTTCTTCCAAAAATCCACTAAATTGATTTTTATTCCTCAATTGGGTAACTAGGACATGCCAAATTTTTCATTCATCAATTTTGTATATTATTCTAAGTAAAAATAAAAATTTCATATAAAATATTTCGAGATGTTACACTAGGTACTTGTAACACCCTAACTGCCAACCACCAACTCACCAGAGCTAGATAATGAAAATGCCCTTGAGTGCAATAAACTTAAGGAGATAAATGAACATTTAACAATAAATACAGGGTCAACCAAAGGTTAGGCATACTACATCATTCACATCCCAAACTTTTCAAAGTAATTATAAAACCAATAATAACATTTATAAATGAAGAGTCAAATAAAGTAATTAACTATCCAAGGGTAATACATTAATTATCGAAATTAGCCTCATTGGTTGATACATCAATGCTTAATTAAATAATAACAATTCAACTAAAAACATAAATATTGGGCCCCATGGTTTACTTAAAATAGATCAAAGGACACCATCAAGGTTCAGTAGGTCACTGAACTCAATAAGTTCCTAAAAAGAATAAAAATGAGATGAGCTCAAAAGAACCTAGTGGATTGTCCCTATAATAACCCTGAAAACTTTGTATTTAATTAAATGAAATTCAAGATCAATTCAGTGAAATTAGGTGCAAAATGAAACTAGGCTCATTTTGAAGCTAAATTTGGTAGGTTTTCGAAAGTCTTATTTGGTGACCTTTGGGGACCCAAAACAACTTGAAATGAAGTAAGGTGATATGAACCAACTAATTGGACAACATATTTGAAAATTTGAACAATTGGTCGATGCTAGGGTTTTCATTTGCCAAACGCCTTTCAAGGGGCCCAAATTAGAAAGAATTGTTATTTAGGGTACTTTGGGGGGATCAAAATAACCCAAAACAAAATGGAATGAAATGAACTAACAAAATGAATGACATATTGAAAAATTAGAGTAATTGGCAAAGATTTGGATTTTCATTTGCCTAGTAACCTTAGTGGGTCTTAAATAAGAAAAGTTTTTGAAGGAAAATCACCTAGGGCCAAACCATACCTTAAAATGTACATTAGGTTCATGTGACTCCAAAACTATATAATATAAATCATAATTCCATGTAAATAAGGAGATACTAATTTTTATTTAATTTTTGTAAACAGATGAACTCGTGGTGCCCCCTAACATGTGCAAGTCATATGGGTGGAATACCATGATCATGCACACCCTACCCTACCCTACCCGAAGCTCCATGAAACATTTCTATTATTTGGATCCATACAAAATGATCCTACCATCATATTAGTCAAAGTGATGCTATGGGTGTTCTTTGCATATACGTAGTGTATATGAGTAACATCACTAAGTGTGGATGTGTTTTAAAATAATTGGAATGTGGACATGTGATCCTTATTTCCAATGGAATGTGAAAGGATGAATTGTCATTCCATCCCAAAATAGGAGTATTTTAATGAAGAACATCAAGGGTTTAAAACCTCTTTGGTTCAAATATACAACTCTAACAAGATATTGTTTGAAACACTTAATGCTTATAAGTGATTCAAATTGGATATACTTTTGATTTGAATTAGTAACTTAGTTGTTTAGTGAATGATCCATTAGGCTATGTGTTTACCCATTCCTTCTATTTTTCAAGAAATTGAATTACATGAAGAATATGGATTTTTGAAAGTCTACTTTGTTTTTGAAAACAAAAAGTTTATATTGTCAGGGCATGTGTCCCAAATTTTGAATGAAGACTTCCACTGAATTTTACTTTTGAATTTTAGAGTTATGCACTCATTTTGATTCAAAAAATGTAATCTTTTTACTTTATTTGAATAAATAAAGATTTGAAGTTTTCCTTTATTCACTTGCATTATCTTGTTGAATATTAAACTCAATAGAAGTGTATTTATGAGTATTTCAATAAGTGTTAGAATAAAGGAATTGAGATGTAAGTTGTGTGCTTGTAAATGTAACATTGGACCCAACTCGCCTTGTGGTTGAGCTTAAACCTGTCTCTTGGGGTTTGGGGTGTTACAGTCCCAAACACTTCTCATGCATTATAAAAATTAAAACACCAGTATGCAAACACTTTCAAAACATTAAGTGATTCAAGCAATTCATTGTGTTGGAGTTGAAATTAAGACTAAAAGGATTAGTCTCAATATTTTCCTTCTTTTGGATGAGGTATCTATTGGTTAGGGCATAGTATAGGAAACTCCTAAAGTAAGCATCTGTAATAACCCAAAAAAAGGGGTTAGGATCGCAATCCTCAATGCAAGGACCATGGTCTTGCATCTAATTTCGTAAAAGAGAGACTTCGTGTGAAGACCGTGGTCCTGGTATTTATGATCACAGTCTTATGATTGAAAATGGTCTCATCGTGGGACCGCGGTTCTGGTTTGGAGGGCCGCAGTCCTATGATAAAAAACACGTGAATCTTGGCAAGGTCATGGGATTGTGGTCTTATGATTAGAAGCAATGGTAACACCACGATCCTAGCACCAAAGACCATGATGCTACGGTTGAAAATAAAAAATGGAAGGTCGTAGAGGGACTACGTTGACCCTAAACAGAAGACCCTAAAACCTGAGGTTGTCGATTGTGTGTGTGTGTGTGTCTATATATATATATATATATATATATATATATACATATGTGTGCTCAACGAACCATAATCATTTTACTCAAACCTTGAAGTCATGCAACCCTCACCGAGACAAAAAACCAATTGTTGCAAGTAAACTTTTCTCCCTTTCTTACACATTTGAGACTAGTTCTCGCCGTTCAAACCTTTCTTGATAGCATCATGAACGCTAAGAGAAGAAGGAGTGCATCAACTGTTAGAGAAGTGGAAAACCAAGTGTTTGAAAAGTGACAATATGAACAGAAAGAATGCAAGGTATCCTGGAGAAACTAACCGAGGAGGGACGATTAACGGAGGTATATAAAACACTCCTACTCGCAAAAATACATATCTTTGAATCTTAAGTTTGTGATGTTGAAGTCTCATGCATGAGAGAAAAGGGAACTGCACACAGAGTGCGACTTCCCAGAACACCTAACAAATATCACAGTGTTGAACAAGCTAGTACACTGCACATGCAAGAATAACCTTGCGTTACCGTTGTAACACTAGGAATACTGCGGTAACACAATGACCAATTTTTTTTAACCTTTCACGCACAAAATCTCGACCACCATTGTATTTTCCTATGTCGCAAAATTGAGAGGTTACAAAACACCATATAACCACTATTTTTCACTTTATTGCACTTAAAACCTATTTGACATGAGAATCATTTGATTGATAATGTTAAAGGCAGAAATATAATAAACGTTGAGGAATGGTTTATAATTCCTAAAGATTAAGCATTCTAAACCATCAAGGCAAGAGTTAGAACGGGAGGAGTGAAATAATAGGTGGGAATGACACTCTTTAGCATTATTTTGGTTTGAATATGAAATGTGACTGCGCTTATTGTTATGTTTTATTTAAAAGCATGTTTGGAATGTATGTGTTTCATATGAATGCCTAGTTGCCTTTTTGTGGATTCATAGCATGCCATACCTTGTTCGAATGTTTAATATAGTTTAGAATTCATGTTATGCATACAATGTAATGAATAATATGTCTGATGTGACTATAAGCATGATGAATTGTTTTTTTATATCCATTGCCATGTATATTGGATACTGAGATTGTGAAAATGCTTGTGGTCACTAATTTAAGATGATTAAGTGAATGAACCACGTACCAACTAGATGATGTGGATATTGTGGTTAGGTCCAGCATCATCATGAGTATTCCTAACCCTAGGTGGGTCTCTGATTGAAATGAGATTATGAATCTAAGTGAGACTTCACTCCCTGGTTTGATGATCGAGTGAGACATCAACCTCGAGATAGGGTATCGAGTGTGTAACGGGCCTTTGGGAGTTACATTTAATACTTTAAACCTAAGTTGAAATGTTGAGAAAAAAATCCTTTCAGTCTTAACACTAACTTAAATAATTGAATCCTTGAAACACTTAATGCATTACAGGTGCTTGCGTGTTTGTATTTTGACTATTATAATGCTCCAAATGTTTTGTGTAAGATCCAATGGGCCCTTGAGCTCACCCCCACTAATCTCTTTTTAGGTAACCTAACCCTTGAAGACATTTATGTTGACAAGTGAGAGGAGCTGCATTTTTGTAGTCATGATACACTTCACTGTTGACGTTGTATAAGAATAGTGTACTCATTGTCTACCAATTTGTAGGGCATGGGACCCAAATTTTATTCATGTTTGGGCATTTTAATTATTGACTTCTACCATAGGGCCAGGGACTATTTATTTAACTCATTTGAACATAGGCACGGGTCTAAATATTTTATTTATCTCGTAATTTAATCATGTTATTGTGTTTAGACATGTCATCCCTATTTTAAATCATGCATGATAGTTTGTTTTTGTTTTCACACTCTAATTTTTTATTGGGATGGTGTGAGATGGAAAAAACATAGTAAAGTCCCAGTTCCCGATTATTGAAAGCGGGAGTGACTGCGTCGTTCAACGTGATTCCGTCTCGAGGTTAGATATGAAGATGCCTAGTTAGGATATAAATAAAAGTTTAGGTATAGCTTGGTTGTTGCCAAGATGGCACAGTGGATCATAAATAAAAGCTTTTAGGACATAAGCTAGAAACTGATAAGGTGTGTAATGAAACACTTGATTGGTCAAAACATGAGATCAGGAGGATTTAGTGTGCTTACTTTCTATATGGTATGGGACGGATGGGAATTTAGAGATATGAAGGAATCCTGGACATAGAGAATGACGAGCCATGTTGGTGAGTGATCAGTGGCTTTGGATGAACTTGTTTTTCCATGCTTGGCTAGTATGGGATGGTTAAGTGTAGTAGGGCTTGAGAAACCTTGGACACTTAGACACTTGCAAAATTGTTTGGGTGTAGTGAAATCTCTAGGCGAAAGTTTATGTCGATGGGCCAGAGTAGTATGGGACATTCGAACTCGAGAGCATGGGTGCAAGCTTGGAATCTTACTATGCTAGTGTGTTGTTTGTGAGGATATATAAGATTGTTGTTTGCATGTTTTGCGTATGTAAGGATTTTTTTTTGAAATACATGTATGTTCTCAAATTTTGAAACCAAATCTTGGACTTAGAAATGAACAATTCATAGTACACTTAGAAGCATAAACCAATAGGTCACTAAACAAATGAGAACTCAAAGACATAAATCTAGAGTCATGCTAGTACAACGAAAATAAATTATCTAAGTCTATACATGAGATTTCTTCAATCAATTTATAATGATTGAACAGATCATTACTAGTAGATAAATGGCTAGATTCAAGAGACAAGTAGCTAGCGCTATCACATCCAATGACACTGAACCACAAGGGCAGAGCGCACAAGCTAATCAGACAGAGGCTAATGTTGGGGCCGTGTTGACTCTAGAGTTCTGGGATAAAATTACCAGATGGGTTACTGAGCAGATCATGAGAGTACTACCGTTGCCATAAATGCAGGCATAGGTGGCACCAGAGCTACAGATATAGGTCCCACACTAGGAATAGATACTGGTACAACACTCGATGCCCATGCCAGAGGTACCTATTCATTAGAGGGTGCAGGAAGAAATTGAAAATGAAGAATAGAGGACAATGTTGATTGAGTTACAGAAACACTGCCCGTCCAAATTTGATAGTACATTTGATAGCATGGCTGCAGATCACTGGTACCAAGAGTTAGATGAGCACCTGAATGTGCCAGGGGTTATAGGACCCCACAATGTTATGCTGGCCACACATCAGTTTAAGGGACTAACCAAGAATTGGTGACGGATGCTGAAGGTAGATCTGAACATCAACATTCAACACATGATTGTATTTGAGTACGAGGTCAAGTTCACAATTAAACTGATTAGGGACGAAAAAATGAAGGCCTACAGGTTTGCGGAAGGCCTGAAGATTGAGATTCGTAGAGTGGTGAACCTAATGGGTCTAAGAACTTACAAAGATGTAGTGGAGAAAGCACTACTGATGGAATGAGAGGTCAACTTCAAGCAGAACTTGAGAAACAAGGGCAAGAAATAGAAAAATGGCCAAGAGTTCCAAGAGAACTAAAAGAAACAAAATCAGAATTAGCTTCAGAGGCACTAGACCCAAGGCAGAGTTAACAAGTAGCAGGGTCAGAGAGAAGGAACATGTTATAATTGTGGTCAGAAGGGACATCTTGCCAAGGACTGTCAAAACCAAAGACCATAGAGACTGATCCAAGGGCAGAATAATGGTTAGGACAGGAGCCAAGGTGGATGTGGACAACAACAGCCCACAACAAAGGCAACCACAACAACATCAACAATAGCAGTAGTAGTAGCAAGACAGACAGAATTAGGCCCAAGTGTTTGCCATTGAGGATGGATAGGCAAAACCAGCTTCAGCTGTTGAAGGTATATTTCTATTGTTTAATGTTGATGTTAAGATTTTGTTTGATTCGAGTGCCACTAAGTCATTTGTGTTAGAAGAACTAGTTAGGAGATTACAACTAGTAGCAGGACAGACAGAATTAGGCCCAAGTGTTTGCCATTGAGGATGGATAGGCAAAACCAGCTTTAGCTATTGAAGGTATATTTCTATTGTTTAATGTTGATGTTAAGATTTTGTTTGATTCGAGTGCCACTAAGTCATTTGTGTTAGAAGAACTAGTTAGGAGATTACAACTAGTGACATCCACACCACCAAGACCATTGTATGTATCAACTCCCATAGGAACTACAGTGACTGCCCGAAAAACTTGTACATGTGAGTTGAGCTTCGGAGATAAATTGATAACTACCAACCTTAGATATTACTTTTCCATGGTTATGACGTGATATTGGGCATGGACTAGTTAGCACAATACCAGGCTCAGATTGATTGCCTGAGATAGAAAATCACATTGACTCTACCATCTAGTGTACTAGTGAAGGTCCATGGGTTAATGGGGGATATGCAAAGATTACCCCAAAGCCCTACGACCGCTATGTTGCATTGCATAAGGTAGAGTGAGGACTTCACACAAGTTCTGGATGATGATATTAGGGAGCCGAAAGATATTCGAGAGATACCTGTAATATGAGAGTATCCAAATGCATTTCTAGATGATTTACCTAGACTAACACCACAAATAGGCAAAGTTCAAGATTGAATTGCATCCAGGCACAAACCTATAGCCATTCCTCCCTACAAAATGGTGCCAGTGGAGTTGATCGAACTCAAGGCACAGCTGGATAAACTTCGTGAGAAATGATTTATTAAACCTAGTGAATCACCATGGAGAGATCCTATACTATTTGTGAAGAAGAAAGATGACTCAATGAATACTCAGAGTACTTAACTCACTTAGATTTAAATAATTAACCCAACAAAAAAAATTATTAAAGATCAAAGAAATCTTTAACATTCTTTATTTAATGAATAAAAAAAGAGTACATAACTCAAATCAAACTATTACAGCAGAATATCAAAATTTGTGCAACATGCCTTTGCAATTAAATAAAAATATTCTAAATAAAAATATTTTAAGTCTTGATCATGCATCTTTAGTTAATCAATTCTCTAAAAGATTTAAAATACGAAGGATGGGCATAAAGCCTAGCAAGTTAATCTAAAACAACTAAATAATTATTTCAAATCAATAAGACATCCAAGTTAAACACTTACAATCATTAGATGTTCTAAACAATTTCTTGTTCACAATTGTAAATTAGACTGAAAGGGGTTTCAAATCTTTGATGTTCATATCAAGATACCTCACTTGAGTGAAAAAACATTTCTTCGTGCTAAGTTTCATTGGACTTAGGGCTTAACCTATATTCCAAGTACTTTGGGACATCGCCCATATGAATTATCATATGTAGAGAACACCCACAGTAATCCCTGTGGATCACTGTGACAGTACGTAGTTCTTCTCATTAATTGTCTTTCTTTAATCATATATGCGTGAATCATTCATTAAATTAAATAAATTTAGCATGATGATCACATCAACATCGAAGACATGGATCATTCTTCAAAATAAACCTAAGCATGGCATGGTTTAAATGTGGCATATACATTACACTGAAATTAAAATATGCATGAAAAATTGAATCTAACAAATGCATGAACATCTAATTAATTTAAACAAACAAAGTAGAAGTTTAAAAATCACTTCCACCTCAATTGAATCGAAATTCAAAAATTCTGTAGCACTTCAACATTCCAACACGTTCAAACTCTCAAGAACACTCAAAAATTGAGTTGTTCACACTTGAGAATACTCTAGAACACTCAAAAATTGAAAATAGAGGCCAAGAGAGAGGCTAGAGAAAATAAGAGGTATCCTATTAGCTCTTGCTTTGGGATGAAGAGAATGAGAGAATAGGGGTCCTTTATATAGATTTTTAGTAAGCAAAGGTGACAGTTTTGAGTGTGCTCACATAGAAAATCTTTCCATCTCTCTTGTGCAACATTTTGGTATGTGAATCTTTTCAATCCTCCATGGTGCACACAGTTTGGTAGGCAAGCAATTAGGGTTTCCTTTTCCTAGTGTGAACACATGATGTGAGCAACTTTGAGTTTCCTTCCTATGTGCGAGCACAATATTAGCTTGGACCACTTCCTATCTGTAATACCCCAAAATTTTGCCAAATAATTTAAAATAAATAAAATAAGTTAAGTGAATTAATTTCAAAGATTTTAATAAAATGTTGGGTGCAAATTGTGGGTTGGCACATAAAAAAAATAAAATATATTAGAGATATAAAAAAATTAAGCAAATAAGACCTTAATTTGATAATTAAATAAAAATTAAGGTTTAGTAGAATTAATTATAAAATTTAAGGAATTGCTTAAGAAATAAATAGAAATAAAGTATTTACACATATTGGCTAATATGTAAATGAATAAGGTGTGTGTTAGCATAATAAATGTTAATACTACATATTATGGGAATATGTACATAGAAAAATTTATATAATTAAATAAAAATGTAGTGCACATGTATTTATTAAAAATAAACAAAGCATTTTATAAATATTAATTTATAAATTATCATCTGAAAATAAAATATGAAAAATACATGGAAAAGGAAAATATAGATTATCCAAATATTAGCATTAAAAATATTGAAGAAATAGAAAGATGTCAAATAAATACAATATTAAATAATTAAAAAAGAAAAAAATTAGCAAAAAGGATGATTTGGGCATTACAACCAAGTTTTTATTAATTAGAAAGTGTTTAATTGCTAAAATTCGGATTATAGAAGCTTTAGAAAGCAACTTGGTAATTAGAAACTCCATCAAACGGTCCAAACTCGATTTGTCCGATCCAACGAATGAGAACAAAGACTTAAACAACGTCCAGGAGCACCGAATCACAAAGATCTAACGGTTTGCAATCAACTAGATCGATCCAACGGTTCAGATTGAGGCGCACGACATCAATCGCGAACAAGATTCGAAAATGCAACTCGAGGATGATCAACAGTACGCAGTGAATTAGTTAAATTCAATCGCGATGCGGTACTGTAATTGAGGTTGATCAACGGCCCATAAAGACGCGTTCCGATCAATCGCGAACCGAACACCCTACTCGACAATGATCCAACGTCTAAGATTTCATCCGCCTGATTTAAATCTTAATCTAGTGCTGCGATCGAGGATATCTAACGGCTGCCATTCCATCCGCTCGATCTTGATCGCGAATGCAATCTCGAGGACGATCCAACGGCTGATATCCTATGCTCTGAATTAAATAACCGAAATTCTGAATTAAATTGATAAAAATCAGAAAAAAAAA
>JAJIYU010005640.1:0-21944 GCA_030144865.1 Tinospora cordifolia
TCCAGATAGGCAACTTTTCTCTGGATTCATCTAAAACTGTAAATGAACAGTCAAAACTTCCAGAATTCAGTTCTAGATCGATAAATTGTCAGTTTAGAAGGAAGATCTGAGCTCATAGGGTTCCGGATCTTTTTATACAATCAAAACCCTCAAAACCCTTACTTTTGATACGGAATCTGAATGAATCAATAGAATTTAAACTTAAATGATTAAGAGGTTCAGATTCCTACCATAGACCCTTAACTCTTCCTTGAATTATCTCTGGATTGCCTCTCTGGAACTCTGGATCAACTCGGGAAATTCTGTGTGTAAAATGACGAGTTTAGGGCTCAAAACTGTTTAAATTTCGTGCAATGACCGCGGTCGGCACTTTACGGACCGTGGTCACCATGGTGACCTAGCTTTTTTTTGACATTTTTTACTGAAGACCGCGGTCATTATTTGGTGACCGCGGTCATTAGCATGGAATCACGTTTTTCCATGTTTTTTCAGCATTGTTTCCATTTTCAAACATCCAAATTTATTTTATTTCCATACCATACTATATAATAGTCATTTAAAACATGTTTTTACGCATTTTTATATTTATTTCATAATTTTTAAAAATTCATTTCTAAGTTGTGTGCATTTGAAAACTTTGGGGTGTTACAATATATATATATATATATATCTTTATATATACCTCAATATATATATACCCATGGCAATTAATTCATTTCATTTTTTTTCAGCTGCCTTTCCTCGTTTGAACCTTGCCGTTAACTTTAAAACTATGTCATACCTTGCCGTTAACTTTAAAACTATGTCATCCTAAGGTGTTGTTATATGGAAGGATCTTATCAACGTCCATGAATGATAAATCATAGATCGAACTGCCAAATTGAAAAAATTGGGTGCTATCATATACCTTTGTATCGGCTAAGTTCACGAACTAGAGATAAGCAAACTCGAACTACTAACATCTGCCACAGGGTAAACTATCGCCTCTCAAGCCTCCCCGACTGATTCTACCATTGAGGCCAATGATAGACAATGACTCTCCCCCCTCCCCCTCTAAAACACAGCTTACAACTTTCATCGTACTGTGCTCTCCAAAGAGTAACGAATAATTATTTTATTATTAATTATTTATTTTAATTTCTCAATTAATACACTTATTATCAATATTATCGTCCAAATATCACGTAATAAATTATATAACACCCATAAAATCATGTATTTTCATTTATAATTCATTAATTAATACATGAAAATATATGTCAAGTTCATCGACTCAATGTCTAAAAATACAGGTCGTTACATGTTGCCTCATTTTCTAGTGCCTAGCCATCAGAGCTTCACACTGTTCTTCATAGTTTGGTGTATATCACTCATTGGCTACACAGAACGAATCCAGAGATGGTGTAGGCTGACCCCACCATGTTGCTTGGCCTCGTATTTGGATCTTACATGTTGTGATGCATCGGTACCACCTACACCACCTATAGATGGGAATGATGATGGTGCTGATGATAACAACTTCATTACGGAGGAGAAAGTTTTTGGGGACTGAGGCTCAGTTTATTATTTCATTTTTTGGATGTATTTGTATTTGGTTGCACTCTTGCCACTGTTACCTATTGTGTTTGACTCTCTCTATTATTCTATCTACTTAGTCATTTTGTGAACTCCAAACTAACTTCTTTACCATTTTTGTTATGCATGTCTTTGATGTGTTTTCCTCTCCTGTGTATGTGTTACTGTATTCTTGAGGACAAGGCACATTTCAAGTTTGGGAGTGTTTATTGAAGACTAAACATCTTCAACATTTCAAGTATATTTTTCATTATTTTTATTTTATTTTTGGGTAATTTTCTCATTCATTTTTGTCCTTATATTGCATGGTTTAGGAATTCAGTCTGTTAAACTAGTTAGGACTAGGATCATGTAGTATGTGTCAATTAAGTTAGATTCATACCATACTGTTGAAACCTTCACTAAATGACCAATGAGGTTTGAAGTTCCTACAGTGCAATGAAAAAAGTCTGTATGCTTGGTTTGTCTGAAATTTGACTTTGACAGAACCCTATAGTCTTAGGTAGATTGAGAATATGAAACTAAGGAAAGTAAGGAGTGGAAACCAAACTACAAGTAGAATAAATTTCCCACGGACTCTTGAAGTAATCAAATCTATCTAGAACATTGCTTAGGGAGAACTTTGGAAGGGAAATGACATAGGCCAACTTTGTTTAAGCCATAGCCTAATGGCTAATCCTAGAATTACTAATCCTTTGTAGTCAATTTTGAGCCTTAAATCCTATTTTCTTGTGATGAACCTAAACATTATATATGACAAACACTCTAGCTTTTCTTGTATATATCTATTGGACCTATTTGTTTGCACTCATGGTCATAATAATTCTTATGTTGATGATATGAAGAAGGAAGGGATGTTGACGTTGAGATATATGAGTTTCAATTTGTATTTTAATGTTTCATTTTTTTAAAAAAATTATTATATTTAGTATCTCAATATTGTCAATGAAAATGGATTCTCCTGCTTTTGTATAGTACACACAAATGGGAATTGATTGGAATGTATGGAATAAAATGAGTCTGGGGGAACTATGAAAGCAAGATGTTAAACATGAACGAACAAAAACAAGGGATTAATCAAGAAAGGATCAACTTACATTGAGGGAATCAAACAAAATAGGTTGTATTATTGCAATGAGTGTACACTTGACTTAGAATTAAAAATCCTATTACGCTTGTACCTTAAGCCATGTTACATTACAACCTAAAGAAAAGACCATTGATCCTAACTAAATTTGGATCTGAGTAAAGGATTGATAGAGGAGAAAATTTAGAGTGTTTGTGTACTTAGTATTAGGAAAGGGATTTTGCAAGTAGGATGGTAGCTGCAACACATTTATAATGTTTAGAAGGACCAAGATACTAACAGATGAGAGGGTGAAGTTGAAGAAGAACAGAAGATGAGCTGAAAATCTAGACAACATGAGCAACTTTAGGGACATGTTAATGAGTTGTAAACTATAGGAATGGATGATTGAGGTTACAATGATGAGGGAAGAAGAATTCAATTGTGTATGGTATGGCATGTAGATTTAGAGTTTGAGTCATTATCCAGGGACGAACAATAGTCTAAGTTTGGGGATATTTATTAGTTGCATAGCAGACTAACATTATTGTGGGTAATTTATATGTATTTTATAAAAGTTTAGTAGGAAATTAAATATATTTGTGCATATTTAGTTGCATGAGCATTTATATGTAATTTGCATGTTTAATTGCATTTGAAAACATTTAAGTGTTGTTTATAGCATTTTTATGAGAATATAATGTTTGGGAAGATTTTTAGTGTTTATGTGGGTCAAGAATGAAACAGAGAGGATATTACGGCACAGAGAAGCCAAGAAAGGATAAAAACATGAAGGAGTAACTAATTACCATGGTAGATGAACTGCTGACCAAGATAATTTCAAGAAAAACCAAGAAAACGCGAAGGAAAGATTATCACACTAGTTATCACAATAATCGTTTCAGTGATCGTGGTAATCGGAAGGAAACTTCTTAATAGATGAATGACCAAGGTTAGTGCTTGCGGTCACCATAATTTGAATTTTGGGTTTTATGATGTATAACGACATTACCATGATCAGTGACTGCCTAATGCAATTAGTTTATAATTTTATGACATTTTTTACAAGAGTTTTAGGATTTTTAAGTTGTCTACTATATATAGGATGATGTATTAGGTTAAGAGGAATTTTTAGTTTGAAAATTGTTGACTTTGACAGCCAAGAGAAGAAGAAGTGCAAAAATAGAGAAGAATTGAAGATTAAGGCTCAAGGCTTGAGTATGATATTTTGTGTTCTCTATTATTTGATGTTTGAATTCAATACTATATTTGACTAGTTTAATTTAAAGTCTAGAATGTA
Organism: Tinospora cordifolia; assembly: GCA_030144865.1. NCBI lineage: Eukaryota > Viridiplantae > Streptophyta > Magnoliopsida > Ranunculales > Menispermaceae > Tinospora > Tinospora cordifolia. The sequence continues at coordinate 3,942 of JAJIYU010005640.1, forward strand.
AATTTCTATTGTAGGAACCTAAGATTCAGTAATCCAATTAATTGATTTTGATTTTTTGTTTTATATTTTGGGTGTCCAATGCTTATTGTTTACTGGCCATGAACAGTATGATCACAAACTATTAAACTAACTCGGGAGAGAGATTTAATGGTTGAAAAATCATAATATAGATTTAGATCAATTGATTGACCAAGAGGTTGTTGATTTTTAGGAGGTTGCACGTGATTACAGTGTGCAAAACATTAGATTGTTAATTATGCACCTCAAGAGAGGGTATTATAGAACAAGACTAATAGGTGTTAAGGTGTCTCGGGAGAGGGTTTTGATGATAAGTGTTAGAACCTAAATAACTAGGAGTTAAAGTAATTAGAATTTGAATTGAGGCTGAGAGCAAGAGAGTTTATTATCCTCGATAATTAATCAAAACAGTTTTCAAAGCAAGATTTCATTGATTTTAATTTTTTTCAATTTAAATTAGGATTTTAACAAGTCAAATTCAATTAGGAGCCTTAATAAAGTGAGTACTGATATTAGATTGGGCTTTAAGATAGTTAATTAGTATATGTTCCCTAAGGACAATATTCAGTCTCTATCGTATATTACTATTGCGACCGTGTACTATATATTACTATTGCAATATTTAGTTTCATAATCATTGTGATATCGCCTTGGTCCTTCATTTGTTAGTGTTCCTAAATTTTTTTTGAACCTAGGCTTTGATACCAACGTGGTTGGGACCCCTTCCCTAGGCAGAAGAGCGGCCCAAGTAGCATGATGACCCAATGAACCTACTCATCAACTCAAGTTTACCCAATCACTGTTAAGCCTAATAGATTACAATAACAAGTGATATTAGAATAATTTAAAAATTCAAGTGCAAAAGTGAGCAAACATTAAAAGGACTACTCATTGTATTACATATTGTCTCATTCAAAAATACACAGTTGACCATATATACATACACAAAAATGACCAACCTTTAACAAAAAGACCAAGATAAGGAAAAAGGAATCGTTAAGGGACTAGGCTATCACCACGCCTTTCCCTCTGTCAGTTGCCAAGGAACTTGAAATGTTAGTAAAGTAGTGAGCCTAAAAGTTAACATGGCTCAATGAGTGGTAAAACCAGCATGCTACCTATAACCAACATTTCAAAATAGTGTATGTATGCATGAACAGTAAAATGGTGTAGTACTTGAATGCATGACAAAGTACAAAAGTTGTTATAAACAATGCAACAATTATAGAAGAACATATTAAATACATACTAGTTAAAAACTGTATTTGTGCTAGGGTCTCAAGTTATCAAACCCAAGCATACGATCATCACTCTAGCTGGTCGTAAGTCAAGTATTCCAGCCACTCAAGCAGGTCGTAAGCTAGGCGTATTCCTCGAATACCCTAACCCCGCACTTGGTCTTCAAGTGTCGTCACTTGAGCGGGTCGGAAGCTAGGCGCATTGATCATATGTTCTAACCCTATGTTTAGACCTTGAGTCTAATCTTAATCACATTGTATACCCTAACCTCGTGCTTGGTCCTCGAGCCTATGGTCTTATTACCCATCTACATCTATATATTTCAAAACTAATTCGATTATCTCAAACATATGAAACCATTTAAACCATGTCATTTCACTTATATTTTATGCAAGGGATGCAAGTTAAAGTAACACTAGAATCAAAATACTCACCTCAGGTCCCGTGCACCGATGTCCTATCGACACTAAGCCCAGTCTCATAGTATACATGCAAATGTGCATTATTTAAACTCAATTTCAGCTCTTATGTGTAATGTGGCTCAATCATTATTCCACTATCCCTAATTGGTCTCAGTCAACTCAAATTAGATTTAGTCAAATTCGGCCAACCGGTCAAGCCTAGTCAGTTGGCCAAACTTGGTCAACATGACCAATTTTGCTCAAATTCTATCAACTTGGGCCAATTATGTCAAACTAGGTCAAAGTTGGTCAAAATTGGGTCAATTTGGTCAAAATCACTAATTTTTAACACTTAGCCAAAATAGAAGCTCTTTGTTTAATCTACGCAACAAATTTGTCAATTTTTCTATGATCAATTCGTGTATCAGATTTACATGAAACTTTTCAAATTTGATCTGAACCTCCTAAACATTTACTAAAATTTTAGATTTTGATTTTTGAACATCATTTGCTATGGTTTCAAGTGGAATAACAATACTGTGAAATCTCAAATTTTATGTGACAGGCAGTCACATTATGTATCAATTGACCCACTTACCCAACTCAGATTAGGGCAAAATTTGGTACACATGTTTTTGATATATCTAGTAATGTCTCCATAAAAGTTCAACCCAAATACCGATTTTTGGTCAATCAATCGATCCCCTACATTCTTTGTTATATAACAGGTTTTCTCCAATATTCAAGTTTTCTATGATTTTCAATGTCTAATTACCTCTATTACCCCATTGATTCGAGGTTCTTTCTTACATATTTTGTAAGGGTTTAGATCCTAGAACATTAACTAATTAAGTCTCTTTCAAAACAACAAGCAAATATGGCAACAATCATTCTCAAACACACCCTCCAACACTTAGCACACATCAACAAGTTCTAAAATTTTTCTAAGTACCAATTTCTATATGTAACTAGGTATCTTTGCATATGTGTAAAACCATGAAAACAAGGGCTTAAGGTTTGGGGTTTATACTTCCTTGTAGCTTCAAATGAGAGGTTTAATCACTCCAAGTCTCGACCCAAATGGACGTTCTTAGCTACTTCAAATGTTGTCTCAAAGTTGCTTCCAAGAATAGTTTTCTGCTGGAACTGTTGTAATAGTTAACAACTAGTCAACTTTAGCACCTTATAAACCATGTTTAAGATCTCAGTTTTTGTTTTCAAACAATTGTAGACTAAAGTACACATAACGGACCTCATATGGATTAGGAACCAACCCTTAAACATTGGATCAAAATAGTTTCTGTAGATTCTAGCTCCTAGCTATTTTGAGTACCCTACCTTCGCGGTTGTTTTTCTCTCTTATGATGTTGAGATTTGAAGAAGGGTTTGCACACAATTATAGAGGGAAGTAATAGCTTTCAAAAGAACTACAATATCAATGAAAACAGATTCAAAATGAAAGAGATGCAAGCTGTTAAAGATAGCTCGTTCAACTAAAAAATGTGCTCAAAAACTATGTTTTTGTTGAATGTTGGAGCACCCTTGCATGTCCAAATGGTTGCCACGTGGCCTCTACGTAGCTCATGAGTTGCCATGCAAGGTGGTGTGATGGTCAGAATCTGAGCTCTGGCCGACAGAGTTGCCGGACAACCAAACCAGGAGCACAAAACCATGGTCCAAAACTAGTTTTGCATGCTACTACTACGGGAAAAAGAGGAAAAATCAAAGGGAAAAGAAGGGAAAATGGGGAAAAAGAAGGGCTGCAGCTCGTGGGCCGCCCATGCAATTGGGTCTGTGTACCCAGAAAAAAATGATTTTTTTTTCTTTTTCTTTTATTTCCTTTTCATTTTCTTTCCCCTTCTTCTCTTATTTATTTATCTATCTATCTATCTATCTATTTATTTATTTATTTATTTATATATTTATTTATTTACTTGCCATTTTTATTCAAAATCACATATATTTACGAAAATTACATTTTCTACCCAAAAATCAATCTCTTATCTTAAAAATCAAGTAATTACCCTAAAATTTCATTATTCCCTTCAAAATATTGAATATTTATCCCAAAAATCATATTTCCTCAATAATTAATGTATTTTCTTCCCAAAAACTATATTTCTCAATTAGTCTAATTTTTTCCAATTAAATGGTTAAAATTAGAGAAATTTTAAAAAATTCATTTATTTTTATTAAAATTTTAAAAAAATACATGTGAATACATATATCGAACTCACAAATTTTGTATCTCAAAAATATGGGTCGTCACACCACCCAATTAACCAAAAATTTGAATTCTAAAATTTAAATAGAATAGGAAATCAAAATAACTAAGATACTTATTAAAAACTACTCTAGGGTTTCCATTCTCCCTAGTCAACTTCTCTAGGGCTCCACTCTCCAAGAAGCACAAAGGAAGAACTATATATCAAACTCACAAATTTTGTGTCTCAAAAATATGGGTCTTCACACCACCCAATTAACCAAAAATTAGAATTTTGAAATTTAAATAGAATAGGAAATCAAAATAACTAAGATACTTATTAAAAACTACTCTAGGGTTTCCATTCTCCCTAGTCAACGTCTCTAGGGTTCCACTCTCCAAGAAGCACAAAGGAAGAACAAGAAGAGAGAAAGAGAAAGTTTTCTCCGATATCAAAGATTGAACAAGAGAAAAAGAAAGAAGGAAGGTAAAATTTAAATAAAAAATTCCAATTTTCTTCTATTCATTTCGTTCTCTTTTCTTCCCCTCAACACTTTAATTGGCCGACTATTGAAGGAGTACGTCCCCCACCATCATGTCTAAGGAAGAGGAGAAACCGTCGCATATTAGAAAAATCTGTTGTTGGAAAAATCAATAATAAGAGACTAAATCATTAGGGTATAACTTTTCATCCCTACGCTATTTATTTTGATAAGTCAAATTTTTTATATTATTTAATATGGGTTATGGAAATCGGAAAACTATTTGAATTGAAGTATTGTTGCATTAAACTAAAAGAAGGAACTCTTATTTCATATTTATAATTATTTGAATATCATGTTTAGAGTTTAGATCAATTCTTTATGTAAAACTTTGTTATTATGATTGTTGAATGTGGAAACCTACATTCCAACAAAGTTTTATCATGTACAAACCATTAAAAAAATTGCTTTTATGTGATTTATTGCATCCTTGAATAGTATTAAAAACATAAACATTAATACTAGAAGAAAAAGAGTGATTTTTAGGCTTAATGAAAAAACTAAAATACAAAAATAAGTAGCATGATCTAAAACATAGGACAATCTTAATGAAAATATCTTGTTGGAATGATAAATTAGAATTTTTTTTTTGTAAAGCATATAACTTTTATGGGAAATATAGTGCATAAAATTATTTGAAAAAAAAGAAAATAGTTAAAATAAATGGAGAAAATTCCTAAATTAATCTAGAGGGTTAAAATATACTGAAAACTGATAAAAATTATTTTTAAAAAATTATTTGAGCGAAAATAAGATTATTTTCAGCAAAACTGATCAAATTCGAAAAATAGAGTGAAAATAGTGAAAATTACATTTATTAGAAATAGTATGAAAATGATATAAAAATTAATTAAAAGTATTTTTGAAAATTTTAGTGACTTTAAAATCAAAGATTAAAATACAATAAATAAATAAATATAGGTTATGATATCAATTTAATATGTGCCTAAGATAAAATAGTACATGATAAATAAGATAAAATTAATTAAGTTGAAAGAAAAATATTCTAATAAAAAGAAAATAAAAAAATCAGCAATTTATTTCATAGAGAAGTATCTAAATCGGTCAAAATCATAAATAATTATAGGCTATGAGTGTATGATTTGAACAATAATCAACTAAATTGTACAAATTATAAAATTGATGAAAATAATACAAATAATAAATAAATCAGAAATAAAATATTTAAAAAGGAAAAATCAGAAATTTAAGCTTGCTGAAAAAATAAATTAAAATATTAAGGAAATAAAATACTTTCTATCAAAAATATTAAGATACATTGAAAACAGATTTTATGTATCATTAATGAAAATAAATTTGATAATCGTACAAAATATACATGATATTATTAAATTAAATCTCAAAAATTAATTTAATAATAGCATTGTCAATTAATTCACAATGATATGATTCATGAATGAAAAATAGTATTTTGGCTAAGCCCACAAATAAATTGAGACAACAATGTACAATAAACTGAAAATAAAAATGGTGAATACACTAAAAATAACCACAGTGTGGTATAAAAATAAGTATAAACATCAAAACATGTTTCATGATAGAAAATAATTTACTAAAAAATTTATTGATCTAAATTAATTCAACATCTCAGATAGATCCAAAGCAATGCGGATCTCGAAACGGTGATACGTCTGAACAAGTAGAGATGATTACAGAGTTTAAAAGTATTATTTTAGTTTAAATAAATTATACATGTATATGCATAACGATATAATTGAGTGAATTGGATGAATGCATGATATATAGCGTGAAATATATTTTCCTTTTTTTTTATTATGTGGATTTGAATGTTTGAAATGTCGTGAAAGTTATTTCGAAAGTTAATGCCTTCTGTTTATTTTATGTTATGAAGTTCACTAAGAAAAGATTAACAAAGATCTTAACCACGTACTGGGGTGGTGGCCGACCATTAGGCATCATTATGGGTGTCCCTAACCGAGACTAAGCTTAAAATATATTTTTCTTTATTTTTTATTATGTGGGTTTGAATGTTTGGAATGTCGTGAAAGTTATTTCGAAAGTTAACGCCTTCTGCTTATTTTATGTTATGAAGTTCAATAAGAAAAGATTAACAAAGATCCTAACCAGTACTGGGGCGATGACCGACCATTAGGTTTCATCATGTGTGTCCCTAACCCAGACTCGACTTCGGCCATTTATTTAATTCTTGAGATTGACATCATTATCACAATGGTCGTGGCTGCGAGATGGGACTGAGAGCCATAGAGGACCTCACTCCCTAGATAGAGTCCTGAATCAGTAATCAACCTTAGCGTGTAACCTCTGGATGACATCCCAGACCACAGGGGGACACTGAGGAGATTCTTTTCAATCTTAAGAACAATTCAAAATAACATGATGTTTGAAATGACTAATGCTTAGAAGTGTGTGACATGTGTGTTTGTTTAATTGATATAATGGTTTGAATATTTTGGTTTGATCCATTGGATTAATTCTTTGAGCTCACCCCACCTTTAGCATTTCAGGTCAATAGTAGCAGAGAGCGGCTGGAGACATCTTCACAGCTAATGTTAGTTTCAATAGTGATTTCAATTTTATTGGGCATGTTAGTCATATAGATTCCTAGTTAGTTATATTTTGTGAGTCGAAAAACAAGGGGGCATGGGGCCATATATAGATACATAAATAATTAGATAGAGTTGACTACAATTGACCAAAGTTCATAAAGTTAGATCTGAGCCAAGTTTTGTATAGATATTAAGAGCCTAAGTGGATCGCGCAAGATTAAACATCAGTAGGACATGATCGATCACTAGAGGTGCACCGGGAGCTGAGCATCCTTGTGAGTAGTGTTTTCTAATTTATCACTTAACTTGTTATTTTTTCATAAGTTAAATGTTATTACATATTGAAATGTATTTGCAATCTTTAAATGTGATTTAAATGAAAATGTGCACTAATTATCGAGGTCCGAGTGCGGGTTAGGATATTAGATGTGGTAGAGCATTGGGGATGAGTGGTTATCGTACCCGGGGGTATGGTCAGGCCAAGTCCATCAATGGGCTCCCTATAGAGGATTTGAGATTATCATACATGAGGTTTGAGCTAGCGAATCCCTATGATATGATATAAGTATATGCCTAACCATTCAGTATCACTCACTCAAATAGATTTTTTATTGTCTTGTAGGCTATTGAGTGCTTTGGTATGTATTTTTAGCATTAAAAATCATTTTCAAAATGAAAGGTGCACGACTGCATTATGTATTTAACATTCACTTAATATTGCACTCATTCGCATTATTATTGTGCATATATACATGACATTATTTTTTAGAATTTTTGTTTTTAAGTTATGGATTAGGTTACATTACTCACTGAGCCGTTGTGGACAAAATTGGCTCACTACTCTAACATTTCAGATTTTTCTTTTGCGGATAAAGGGAAGAAGGTGGTCATTGTGTAGAGCACACCACGTTTATTTTGGTAGGTTTCCTCACGCGGTTTACTATTTTGAGAATTAGTATAATGTATAAGAAGTTAGAAAAATATTGTAAATATTTTCAATTAGACATTTTCGCTATTGCTACATTTAAGAGACAGTATATTTAGTTGACTTTAGTTTAACTTTAAAAAAGAAATTACTGTAATTATTTATTCTAGTTGCTTCTAAATTTCTTATGATTACTCTGATAGTGTTGCGTATAGTGTTGTGAAAAGGCTTAACAATGCTTCAATGAGATTAGTTTGGGAATGGGTTTGGAACACTATGTTGGTCGGTTCATCCTTCCCTTAGGGAAGGGTCCCGACAATGTTGCCGTCAGAACCTAAGGTTTTCCAATAATAATTGGCATTAACCTAGGGAACCTTAGAGTAATTGCGAAAGCTAGGAACACCCTAGGAATGACTTATAGTAGTATAACGAAATTATAGACGAAACTTTCCAACTTTTGATTGAGAAGAAGAGGAACTGACTGAGAGTGGCCATATCATGAGGGAAATTTGACTGTTATTGGGAGTTAGTAAGTTTTGAAATTTAGAATTTGAACCTAAGGGATTAGACTATTACTTGGAGATAGCTACCTTAACGTGTAGTTATCTTTTGTTATAATTACTTATAGTTGTGGTCTGCTTAATTTGAGGAAATAATGGAAGTTTAATGTTTTATGCAGACCATGATGCCTCCTCAACGTGGGAGAACATGTAAGATCTCAAAGCCAGTGCCACCACCGTCACCACCTCCAATTCAGCCCGAGCAAGAACCCATATAGAGGCTTGAGGCTATGATCAGGGCGTCTACTAAGGCTACTTAGGCCCAAACAACCTTATTGAGAAAGACTAGATAAGAATGATGTTGAGCGACAAAGGGCTGAGCCAGTAGCACCCCCTGTACCAATTGTACCTAAGATAATTGCAGACCGCATAGAAGTAGCCCCAGTGAGACAGGGAGATGAGGCTACTCATGATCGCCTTCTGAAGAGGTTTCTAGATTTGAAACCCAAGGAGATCCATGGGGGTCTAAGTTTGGACGTAGTAGAGAATTGGCTTTGCAACATTGAGAAGAACATTGAGATGTTGAAGTTGTCTGAGGAGAACCAAGTACTTTTTGTGTCGCACTTGCTTGAAGATGAAGCCACGATCTGGTGAAAGGCCACCCAGACCATAGAGAGACAAATTACTACATGGGGCCATTTTTGAGAATTATTCTTAAGCGCTTATGTTCCTAAGATAGTGAGGGAGCATAAGAAGGTGGAGTTTCCGACCCTACGACTGGAGGACATGTCGGTGAGAGAGTATACCCATAGATTTCTTCGCCTAGAGGCTTATGCGCCCAAGTTAGTGGGTGACCCGAGGGAGAGAGCAGGATTTTTCCATCGTGAGTTGAGGACTAATATTAGACATGCCACATCAACATCTACTAAGGCCACTCTTGAAACCATCTAGAGACAGATGCTACAGTTCGAGATTGATGGGAGAGATGAGTGCCCTGATGGTCTAGATAGTACAAGGTGCCACAGGACAACCAAAGTTGCAGTTATAGCCCGAATCATTGACACAGGGCACTTATCATGGTGGATCCCGAGCAATTAGATACTCGAGGAAGAGAAAATACTTGGGAGGACAGACCAGAGGGGAGAAGATTCAGCCACCTCTCGTAGTCTCGATTGTTACCCCCCAATTCAGATATTTCAACTGGTGGGACAACCACTAACTCAATATAGGGCTTGAGGTAGAAGTGAGATTCAGGGCACAGAAGCTATGATTAGAGCCAGACATATCAGGCTGAGCAAGAACGTCAGATTATATGTTATCAGTGTGGTTAGCCATGCCACAAACAATATGACTACCCTATGCTTGTTTCAGCTTCCAATGCACCCACCACTACGGTTACTCGAGGGAAAGCACAAGTCATCACACAACCTGACCCGGAGGCTACCACGACATTGGTAGAAGGTATCGTTCCTATTTTAGATTCTACCTTACATGTGTTGATTAATGCTGGCTCTACCTTATCATTCATCTCAGGGCATGTTGTAGATAGATCGAAACTTAAACCTCTTAGGTCATCCACCTGACTCATGTTGAGTACTATAGTCGGGGAGTGCATTTATCCTAACCTGATTTGTGAGGGTTGCATGTTGAGACTAAGAGATTTGGAGACCATTATCGATCTTCAGGTGTTAGAGTTCCTAGAATTTGATGCTATGCTAGGGATGGACTGGCTAACCACATACCAGGCGTACGTCGATTATTTTGCCAAGAGGGTCGTATTTTAGATAATAATGCAACCTATTATTATCTGTAAGGGCAGTACCTCTAATAAATCGAGAACCCAAGGCAGAATAGTAACTCAGAATGAGATCGATACTCTAACCGGTCTAACCACCTTAGATGAGGGCCTTCACAAGTGAGTATGGATGAGATTCCTATTATTAGAGATTTTTTCTGATGCGTTTCCTGAGGATTTACTTGGTTTGCCTCCTAAGCGGGAAATCAATTTCATTATTGAAGTTATTCCAGGGACAACCCATTTCGATCCCTCCTTATCGAATTGGTGCCTAAGGAATTGCAAGAATTGAATGTCCAGTTAGAAGAATTGATGAGTAAGGATTTTATTACCCCTAGTGTGTCACCTTGAGGTGCTTCAATGTTGTTTGTGAGGAAGAAAGACGGGAGACTCCATTTGTGTATCAACTATGACAATTGAACAATGTGATAATAAAGAACAAGTACCTTCTTCTATGCATTGATGACTTGTTTGACCAGCTCAAACGTGTTATTGTGTTTTCAAAGATAGATCTAAGATCAGGGTACCATCAGCTGAGGGTCAGGGAGGAGGATGTACCGAAGATGGCCTTTTAGACTCGTTATGGGCACTATGAATTCCTAGTTATGTCATTTGGCATAACAAATGCCCTATGATGTTCATTGACCTGATGCAAAGAGTGTTTCGTCCCTATTTCGACTCCTTTGTCATTGTCTTTATTGATGACATTCTTATTTACTCGAAGACTAGGGAAAAACGTGCCAAGCATTTGAGTCACACTATAGACTCTTCAAGATCACTACATAGATGCTAAGTTCTGGTTCATAGAGGTATGATTTTTAGGCCATGTGGTAGGAGTGATGGTATTTTTGTTGATCTTGCTAAGGTCAAAACTATTATTAGTTGGCTGAGGTCTGCCATAATGATGGAAATCTAGAGTTTTTTGGGTTTGGCAAGCTATTATTGTAGGTTTGTGCAGAGTTTCTCTAAGGTTGCTACACCAATGATGAAACTTACCCAAAAGGATGTGTCGTTCGTAGGGACAAATAAGTGTGAGGAGGCCTTTCTTAAGTTGAAGGGTCATTTGACATCTACGCAAGTACTTGTGCTACCTGAACCCGACCATGAGTTGGTGATCTATACAGATGCATGTGGGACAGGCCTTGGGTGTGTGTTGATGTAGGGAGACTGGGTGATTTGTTATGCCTCACAATAGTTGAAGGTGCATGAGAAAAATTATCCTGTCCATGATTTAGGGCTAGCAGTAGTGGTGTTTGTGCTCAAGATTTGGTGACACTATCTGTATGGTGAGCATTTTACGCTTAATTCGAATCACAAGAGCCTCAAGTATTTTTCAGAGAGATTTAAACATGAGGCAGAGGAGATGGATGGAGCTACTTAAGGATTACAACTTTACCATTGAGTATCATCCCGGGAAAGCTAATGTACTGGTTGATGCGTTGAGTAGAGTACAGGTCTAGACAGCTTGTGTGGCTAGACATATATCTTAAGAGTTTGAGGATGATTGATTATGCAGCAGTGATGAGTATCCATAGGACTTCAACTAAGACTAGAGTCAATGCACAAATGAGAGTCCAACTAGTGTTGCTTGCAGAGATCATAGAGGTACAACCTCATGATGTTGATTATGTGATGTGCTAGGAATAAGCAGACGACACTTCTTGTGTGAAATGGTCGATTGATATGATGGTGGACTGAGGTTAGGGGACGATTATGGGTATTAGATGACCATCACCAGAGACAGGGAATACTAGTAGAGCTACACTGCTCGAGGTATACTGTTCATCTAGGCGCCAATAAGATGTACCATGATGCTCGACGTACTTATTGGTGGTCAGGGATGAAATGAGATATTACGGCTTTTGTGTAGAGATGTGACACATGCCAGGAGATTAAGGCTGAGCATCAGAAACCTGGTGGTTTACTACAGCCCTTGGCTATTCCTAAGTGGAAATGGGAGTACATTACTATGGGTTTTGTGATAGGATTACTCTAAACTCAATAAAGACATGATACTATTTAGGTTATTGTTGACGGACTGACTAAGTCTAATCATTTCCTCTCGATTCATACTAGAGATTCTGTTGAGAGGCTAAGTCGATTGTATATTCACAAGATCGTGAAATTACATGAGGTCCTAGTTTCCATTGTGTCTGATAAAATGTTCAATTTGCGTCCCATTTTTGGCAGAGCTTGCAGAATCGGTTGGGGACCTAAGCACCGCCTTCCATCCATAGACTAATGGTCAGTCTAAGAAAGTGATCCAAATTTTAGAAGATATGTTCCATGCATACATTCTTGATTTTGGTGGGAGCTAGGAGGATCATTTACCATTGTGTGAGTTTGCATATAATAACAACTACCATGCAAGTATCGACATGGCACCATTTGACGCATTAGATGGTCGACCTTGCTGATTGCCAATTTGTTAAGCCAAGGTTGGTGACAGCAATTTTGGGCCCTACTTTTGTACAGGAGTAGAATGAGAAAATCCAACAGATCCATCAGAACATGAAGGCAACTTAGGATCAACATAAGAGTTATGCGGATAACTGGAAGAAGATCCTTGAGTTTGATGTTAGTGATCATGTGCTACTTCAAATTTTCCCTCGGAAGGGGCAAACTCGTTTTGATATTTTGGAGAAACTCGCTTCGAGATACATTGGACTTTTCGAGATCATTGAGAGGATAGGTCCTACGGCTTACCAATTAGCATTGTCGCCTTAGCTAGCATGAGTACATAATGTGTTCCATATGTCCATGTTGATGAAGTACTACATCGATCCTTCGCATGTGATTGATTGGTGACACGTTGAGTTGAGAGAGGATTGTTCATATGATGAAGCTACTGTAGCTATCATTGATCGAGCTGTAAAAAAATTGCGCAACAAGGAGATATTGATGGTACATGTACGTTGGTAGTTTCATGGTGCCGAATAGGACACTTGGGAGCGAGAGGACTACATGGCGACTTATTTTTCTAAGATTATGAGAGTTGCTTCTTGATTTTTGTTACCTTAGTAAATTTCAAGGACAAAATTTGTTCTTAGGAGGGGAGACTATAACGACCTGTATTTTTAGACATTAAATCGACAGGTTTGACATGTATTTTTATGTATCAATTAATGAATTATAAATTAAAATACATGATTTTATGAGAATTATATAAATTATGATTTTATGGGAATTGTATAATGCACGTGATTTTTTTACAATAGTATTAATTAATGTATGTATTAATTATGAAATGATGATAATAATAATAACATAAGTGCATTAATTAGTGAGTTGCTTAATAATAATAATAATAAATATGAAATAGAAAATGAAATGATTGAATGAGATAATTTAAACATAGGAAATAATAGTTATGTATTGAACCGCCAAATTCATAAAATTGGTTGGTTATTGTGTACCAAAGGTGGGACACATATTGACAATAGATATTTTTAATATTTTGAATCAATATTAAAGGCTTAATGACCTTGTTAATCACGTTGATCCTATGGATTAGACGGGTCGGTGAAGGTTAGGTTTAGATAGTGTTGACTACGATTGACTAAGGACCATAAAATTATATTTGAGCCAAGTTTTATGTAGATATTAAGAAACTAAGTTGATCACGCAAGATCAAATATCAACAAGACTCGACCGATCACTAGTGGAGCATCAGGAGCTGAGCATTCTTATTAGTAGTGTTTTCTAATTTATCACATAACTTTTTATTCTGTCATAAATGAAATGTTATTACATATTGAAATACATTTGCAATCTTTAAATGTGATTTAAATGAAAATGTGCAGCAAAAATTGAGGTCCAGGTATGGGTTAGGGTATTAGATGTGGTAAAGCATTAAGAACAAGTGGTTATTGTACCCAGGGGTACAGTCAGGCCAGGTCTATCAATTGGTTCCCTACAGAGGATTTGAGGCCACCATATATGAGGTATGAACTTGCAAATCCCTATGATATGATATAAGTATATGCATAACCATCGGGTATCACCTACTCAAGTGGATTTATTATTGCCTTGTAGGCTATTGAGACCTTCGGCATGTGTTTTTAGCATTAAAAACCGTTTTCAAAATGGAGAGTCCACAACTGCATTGTGGATTTAGCATTCATTAAATATTGCACTCATTCGCATTATTATTGTGCATATATGCTTGACATTGTTTTTCTAGAATTTTTGTTTTAAGTTATAGATTAGGTTACATTACTCATTGAGCCGCTGTGCACAAAATTTACTCACTACTCTAACATTTCATGTTCTTCTTCTGTGGATAAAGGGAAGAAGGTGGTCATTGCGTAGAGCGCATCATGTTTATTTTGGTAGGTTTCCTCACGCGATTTACTATTTTTAGAGTTAGTATAATATATAGGAAGTGAGGGAAATATTATGGATGTTTTGACTTAAACATTTTCGCTATTACTACATTTAGGAGACAGTATATATAGTTGACCTTAGGTTAACTTTAAAAAAATTACTACAATTATTTTTCTAGTTGCTTTGGAATTTCTTATGATTACTCTGATAGTATCGTGTATGGTGTTGTGAAGAAGCTTAACAGTATTTTGATGCGTTCAATTTGCGAATGGGTTGTTAGACCACTGTGTCGGTCGGTTCATCCTTCTCCCTAGGGAAGGGGTCTCAACATCTCCCTCCTTAAAATAAATTAAATAACCTCATTTCTCATGTAACTTACCTTTTTATATTTATTTGCAGCATACCATCATTTACCTTATTATAAGTTTACTTTAAATTCATATTTACAAATGAAAAGTGCTAAATTTAGTGTGGTAGTTACGATTTTTATATAACTATAATATTTATAATTATTAAATGAATAATTATAAATTTTAATATATAAAACGCTTATTAATAGAATGGTCGTGAATATTATAATTTCATATTAAAAAAATAATGGACAAAAAGTAATGAAAGAAGGAAGGAAACAAGAAAAGAGGAAATTACAAAAAATGTCACATTTTTAGGAATTTTTTCACAAATATTTACATGTTTTTAAAGTTTTTCTCAAATACCACTTTTTATTAAATATTTACATAATTACCAGTTTTCTTGTTATCTTTTGGGCACAAAAGTAGCTATCATTTTTAAGCTTCATTTTCTTCTTTCCTTTTTTTATTTCTTTTATTTTTGTTTTCAATTTATTAATTAACTTATTCTTTGGTATTATTTAAGAATATATTTATCTTCACTGGATTCTCTTTTCATTAAAGAAACAAAGGAGTTCAAAGAGATCGAAAGAATATTGTCCATTAGAAACAGAGACAGCAAAATCAAGGTACCATGTAAACAAAGATTGATGAAAAAGAAAGTTTTGTTTATAGTTCAAAATTAAGAAGTATTATTCAAAGTTTAAGATCAAGAAGTATTATTCACAATTCAAAGTCAATCAGTTTTTCTTTTCCTCTCTCTTTTTTTGGGCATTTGTTTATTTTCTTTTCCTCTTTCTTTTTGTCAAGGTCATCAGCATTGTTGATCATTTTGCTTCTACGGTATCCCCAACAATTGTATACCTTATGTATTAATATAATATACATATAATATATAACAAATATTTGTATAATAGAAAAGAATATTGTCCATTAAAACTAGCAAAAGAAACAAAAATGGTTATGTTATCCTATTATCACTATACATGACATTGCAGTAATGATATACCATATACATTTTGGTGTTATACCTTATGTATACATATATTATGTTCTATAAAATTGTCTTGTTTCATTTAGATTTGTGTTTTCTTATTATGTATTTTTGAGTGTTTTAATACAATTTTTAAAACACAATGTTGATGTCAATATGTGTACAAAAGTTTTACAATAATAAAGATACTTACTCTTTAGATTTAGATAAATTTGATTTTAATCTTCCACTGACATTTATAATAGTTTTGACCTATATAAAATATTTTATTACACAAATATAATGCGCAATACACTATCAACTATTAATTAGTAGTATTCACATAAGATTATATATAATGACTAGAACTATGAATACTACAATATCTAAAATCCTCTTTGTGGCATTAGACAATGGATTCAACAATCGTTGTAGGTAACTATGACTCCATGATGCATCACATCAAATAAGCTTTTTGCACAATAAGCTATAAACTTGGTCCTTAAGATATCTAAATGTTTTGTAGTTTGGAGCTATGCCTCTCATTCAAAATTGAAAACCTAAAATCTTAATATGATTTACTTACCAATATAAATAATTGAGTTGCAATAGCAATTGGTCGTTTAGGTTTAGATTTCTACATTTTTTTTTATTTTCACAATTTTTTTTTAAATCTCAACAATTTATTCATTTTTCTTCTCTAAAAAAAAAAGCGAACTTAATATTCTTTCAATTTTTTTCAACATTTTTCTATTTTGCAGTATGTGTTTTGTTTCTAATTCAAATATTCCTTCCTTTTCGATTTAATTCCTTGTTCTTGACAAATTGTAGTGACTCTCATTTGTAGAAGAATTTGTATACCATTATGGTAGTTTTGATATTAAGTTTCTATTACTTGTATAAATTTCGAGGCCCCTTCCCTAGGCTGAAGGGCAGCCCGACCGGCATAGTGACCTGACAAACTCACTCACCATGTCAAGTTTGCCCAATCACTATTAAGCCTCTCCTCTCACCATGTCAAGTTTGCCCAATCACTATTAAGCCTCTCCAATTTCAACAATAAGTGATATCAAAATAATTTCAGGATTCAAGTACGAAAGTTAGCAACCATTATAGAGAGTTATCAGTTATATGACATACTATCTCATTTTAAAATACACAGTTGACCATTATTTACATATACAAAAATGATCAACCTCTAACAAAAGACCAAGAAAGGAAAAAGGAACTACCAAGGGACTAGGCTATTATCACGCCTTTTCCTTTGTGAACCACCGAGGAACCTAAAATGTTAGTAGAGTAGTGAGCCTAGAATTGCAACGCGGCTCAATGAGTAGTAAAACCAACATATTACCTATTACTAGCATTCCAAAAGCCATGCATGTATGCACAAACAGTAAATGGTGAAACAATGTTTAATAACATGACATATAGTAAAATAGTTATAAACAATGCAATAATTAAAGAAGAACAGTTTGAATACATGCTAGTTGAAAACTACATTTGGGCTAGGGTTTCAAATCATCAAATCCAACCCTATGGTCATTGCTCAAGCGATTCATGAGTCAGGCGTACCAGCCACCCAAGCGAGTCTTGAGCCAGCCATATTCATCAAATACCCTAACCTCGCTCTTGGTCCTCAAGTGTCGTCACTCAAATGGGTCTGAGGCGAGGCGCACTAATCATATGCCCTACCCTAACACTCGAACCTCGAATCTAAATCTCAATCACATCGTGTACCCTGACCTCGTGCTCAAACCTCGAGCCTATGGTCTCATTATCAATGTGCATATATATATATTTCAAAACTAATTTGACGTATCTCAATCACGTGAAACCAATTAACCAATATCATTTCACACACATTTTTATGCAGGGAAGTAACACCTGAATTAACTACTCACCTCGAGTCCCACGCCCCAATGTCCTGTCGACATTCGGCCCAGTCCCATAGTATATACTTGAATCCACATTATTTAAACTTAACTTCAATTCCCTTTAGAGATGTGGCTCAACCCTTGTTTCACTATCCCTAATCGGTCTCGGTCAACCCAAATTCAGTTTGGTCAACTAGTTAAACCTAGTAAATTGGTAAAACTTAGTCAAATTTGATCAACATTATCAATTTTTGTCACATTTGGTCAATGTGGTTCAAATTTGGTCAAATTAGGTCAAAATTGGG
>JAJIYU010005641.1:0-21942 GCA_030144865.1 Tinospora cordifolia
ATATATATATATATAATTATAAATATATAAATAAATATATATGTCTAATCTCACCAATAAAATATCAAATGAATAGTACAGTTTCTAAGCACATCCACTCCTTCAGCGTCAGCATATACTTATATCTAGGAGTCGGGAAGCTCTGAACTGCACCATTTCATGTGTGCTCGCGTAATCAACCCTTGCAGAAGGAACAATGTCTTCCTGAAAAATAAATGAAAGAGATAGAGCAAGTCCTCTGTCATTTTTTTGACAAAAAGTGAGATGAGAGAATATGAAAGATTACAACATTTCCCCTACTTTGATATTGACAGAAAAAATAAAAAAATTGTTCCAAGAATCACAAATTTTAATGTGTAACGTCTAAATAAAGAAAAAGCACTACCAACCATAGACTAACCAATCGAGAAGGGGAAAAAAAAAAAGGACAAGTAATTCTAACAAGCGGATTGATTCCTTGAATACCTTATGTACAGAACATATCCAAGGAGGTTTCTAGAAAAGATTCCAGTGGATCAATCCTAGATGGCTAGATTTAAGTTCAAGCCATTAAAGATTGGTCTTCTCTAGAACTTCAATAACAGACCCATGGACAGAAGGTGGAGTACTTTAGGTATAGAAGAAGAAGGTTTACTCAATGCACTAGTCTAAGAAGAGATATGCAGTGCATTTGGAAGCTAGGCTGCCTCTAAGTGAAAGCATAGGGAAATTCAGAAATGGAACGTGTAATGATGATTTTGAAGGCCATTCTTTCCACCAGTCAAAAGACAGAAAAGGGGTAGCTTGAGAAGGACGGATCACTGTGATCCAATAGATGATGACACTTCTGGGTGAGTCCGTATCTCCTACATAAAGTAACAAATTATTTCTTCAAAGCAAAGCTCAATTCTAGGAGAAAGGACTAAACAAGTTGCATTTGTATAGCAACATCTAACACACATCTTCTCTATTCTCCCAGAAACTGATGGCATAAGCACACCATATAGAGGAGTGACCTCTATATGGTTGAGAGTTGGTGACGACATAAGCACACTAAACAACAAGTAAACAACACTGTAAAGTTTCATAATCATTTCCATGCATAATTTATATATGGTTATTTTAATTGTTGAACTCTCTTTTTAATACCAGTATAGTTAAATGAAGATAACCGTATTCCGTACAAGGAACATATTTACATCTTTTCTAGGTGCTACATCATTCTAATGTTCCATCATGAACTTCTATTGTTTCCAAGAATCTACTTCCACATGGTTAGAATTTTCTAAATTTCAGGCTGACCAAGATTATTAAAATAAGTAGTTGAATTCTAGATTATCTGTATATGAAAAGAAAATGTCAACAGCTAGTCTAGGGCTTAAACTAATTTAGATGAGCATAATGTTGCAAAAGACTTGCTCAGGACTCTTTTCTCTGGATCAGAAGATTATAAAGTGAAGCCATACATCAAGCAAGCTACTGAATGCTTATTGAAAATAAATAAGTAAATTAAAATTAAAAACTGTCTATGATATTTATGCCTCAAATCTTTTATCACAAGTTGACAACAAAAAATGATATAGGATGGCAAAGGCACATGTTTCATCAGCATCTCTACCTACTTACCCAGTGAACATCGTAGTTAGAGTTATGAATAGCAAGTGAATCGTTGGGATCCCTGTGAATATAATCGAAATTTGAATAGATGGATTGTGGATTAGGTATACCATTGTGAATCATATGTAAATTTCAGTTTTTAAAGACATTTATCTGTATTCTTAATGTTAGATTAGACTTCCATTACGAAGTTTAAGATTTTGATTTTAATTTGTGATTTATTGTATTAAATCTAATCATTGAATGCCAGTTTTTAACAAGGAGATCTTATTAAGGTGATAAATCATCAAAGATTTTGAAGTCAAAGAAGCAACATATAAATATGATACAACATTACAACACAAAATTGAAGAGCACAAATGACTTATAGGTTGGAGCTTCACAAATGGCACAACTGGATGAAAATACTCCAAATAGAAACTACAAATTCACATGGCATTGCCATGCAAGCTAATGTTGGTATGATAAGTATAACTGTTTCAAACATCAAAGTTCAGCTGCTTATCACACTTGCACGACTTAAAAGTTTAAAGCTAAAAGAAAAAAAATTACACAATATCAAATCATTCATCAAAATGATGATTATGTAAAATAATATGATCAAGTTGTGCTGAAACTTTTTTTAATCGCAGGGATAAGGGTTTTTTAAAGCAAAGTTTCTTTTGTTTAATTGTGACGTTTCTCTAAAAAAAATTGGCTTATTTTAAAATGGTAAAGTTCAAGATCTAAAAACTACATATGATGATATGATATGCATAAGATATACATCAAAAAATAAACTTGAAAATTTTACATGAATGAATCCTCATAATAATGGTATTCTAAGAATTGACACGGGTTGAAATTGATGCAAAGAAACATGTTCAAACCCAAGTCAGGATATCTCACAACTAACAAGGCAAAGCGGCCCCTTGGAGAGATAACAAGAAGAAGAAATATTGGTCTAAGAACAACAAGATGAATTGGAGTGGCTTCAATCCAAGGATGAGTTGGGATCTACTAAAGGTGAGGATGTATTTGTCGACGTTGGTGAGCTCTCCAAAGGGGGTTTGGGAAATACTTTCATGGACACTAACGATAATGTTCATATGCATTCTATTGTTGGTAAAACAAGAATTCTCTCTCCAATGCTTCTTCCTCAATACTGGATCTGTCCAATTCTCTAGAACCACATACATCTGACTCTATGATCATGGTCCCCAAACCCATAGCCTATGTTCCCAATCTAGGAGTGATGAGCCAATGTATGGTCAAGCAAATGTGCCAGTAAGGACTACAAAATGAGAAACTGTTATAATTGATTATACGGGTGAGATCTTCCAAATGCTCAAACTGTCTAGACAACCATTTCTGACACAAAAGGGTGAGCCCAGTTCAACAATGAAGGAGTGTTCCTGTAATGATGACAAGGTGGTGGTAGTGCTGGCAAGTAGGTCAGAGCAGGCAGAGAGCTCTCTATGAAGATACTCTCCTGGAACAATCGAGGCTGTAATGATGGCCCATAAAAGATAGTTTGCATAGGTAAACCACACACACTAGTTTTGTAAGAAATAAAGCATAAAGAGATGAATCAACGACAGATGGGTCAATTTTGGTGTTCAAGATTCAATGAATGGACCTTACAACTGGCATTGGGTACAACAAGTGGATTGCCAATGGCATGAGATAGTGGATCACCAAAGGTACTGTAAAATTTGATTGGTAATAATTAAGTATTGATACAGAATGCTAAATCAGGTGGTTCAACATGGTGGTTTTCTACAGTGCACAGACCTACATGTGCTACAAAGCACCCAGATGTGCTACATAGCGAAAAGCCGAGAAGATTTTTGATTGGAAATTATTGGCGAAGATTTTCAATTGGAAATTGTTGGCCTTTAAGTTGTGTGTGTGAGGTGTGGAGTGTTGGCAGAGTTTTTAACATAGTTCAATTCCTAAGTGAGAAGATAAACAATAGCAGGAGAATACACATGCACGCACATGCTCCTTTCCTAAGCACAGAGAAGCTCCAGTTTGTGGTAGGCTAGAGCAATTTCTCCACATCAACATGGGTAAGATGTTTTCAAAATCTACGCAAAAAGGTCTGCTTTGTCTAACTTCAGATCATTGTCTTATTGCCTGTGTTGGAACCTATTACATGGGGGCCTACGCCTTTTAGATTCAAAAATTCTTGGTTGGTCAGAAATAAATTTGGAGACCACCTCCTATCATGGTAGAATGAACGACGCAGCTGCTGACTGGAGCAAGGATCAGAAACTATTGATTACAAATGAAGAAATCTGAATTAAAAGAATGGGATAAACTCTTTTGGCTTAGGATAGATTTTAAAAGAAAAGTAAACATTGGAGGACCTTATCTACCATACAGATATTATGGAGGGACTATTGATGATTGTAAGATGAGTCAGAGCAAAAGCTGAACTAATAGAGATTCATATTAGAGAGGAGAGATAGCAACGCAAAAAAAGGGTAAAATGGATAGTGAAAGTGATCTAAATTCTACTCTGTTCCACCAACTTTAAATAGGAGAAAGACCAGAAACTTAATCTCAAAAATTGAGGAGGATGGTTCCCTTGTGGCAGAGGAAACAGAGGTTACTAGCTACATCGCCAATTTCTTCAAAAAGGTGTATTCCAAGACTCCAAATCAATCATTGGTGTGAAGGGCTTGGAATGGGAGCCAAATTACTGAATATGGAGATTTTCTGGAGAAGCCCCTTAAGGAAGAAGCCAAAGTGGTGTGAGTTGTTTTCAATAGTGCCCCAAGCTTAAATGGTTTCACAATGACATTTTATAAATAAATTGGGCGTATATAAAATATAGTATTATGAAGATTATGGAGGAATTCTTCTAAAATCATGTCAGTAATGCTGAAATTAATAAGACATACATAAGTTTGCTCCCAAAAAATGTTAAAATCAAGGAAAGTTTTTGACTACAAACTATCAAACCTGTAACTAGTTTATACAAAATTATCTCGAAAGCTTTGCCAAATAGGAAGAGAAAAGTGCTTCACAACACAATAACTCAGTATGAATTCACATTTATCCAAGGAAGACAGTCTTGGACACTGTTTTAATTGCAAGTGATGTATTGAAATAATACAGGATTAAGAAAAGGGTCAGTATGGTGTTTTAAGGCAAACTTCATTAAAGCTAGTGACTCAGTAGATTGAGATTTTCGTGATTTTGTGATTAAGAAGAAAGGAATGGGTTCTAGATGGAGAGGTTGGATTAACGATTGTTTGTACTCCACCAATAATACCAATAATTCGATGATGGTTAATGGGCGACGTAAAGGAATATTCACAAGACAAAGAGGTTTCCAACAAGGCAATCCACTTTCTTCTTTTCTCTCTATTGTAGTGGCTAAAGCATTGAGTCTAACTAGTGCTAAAAGCTAAAGATTTATCTATCATTGAGGGGTTTTGTGTGGAAAAGAAAGAGGTGGAGATATCTTACTTCCAACATGCCAATGACACCTTGTTTCTTCTCCAAGGCAATGAAGGATATTTAATAAAAAGCATCAAGATTCTCTAGCTATTTTGTGTGATGTCTGGACTTATAAAAATCAATTTCGTGAAATGCCAAGTGACAAGATATAACATAGAGGAAGGCATCATTTCATCATTGGCCAAAAAGATCGGATGTTTGGTGAGCTCTTTGGCCAATATCATAGCTAAGTTTGCCACAAGGTAGCAACCCAACTACTCCAAGCTTTCCAAGGGGCGAAGACTCACTTCAATTTGTTGAATTCTTTTCAGTCTGCCAACATATTATTTATCCCTATTCAAAAATCTTGAAAGTTTTACAAAGATGTTGAAGACGATTGTCGGGACCCCGCCCGTGACCTGATCGGCACAACAGTTTGACAAGCATAACTTCACTTTACTCATCAATCTATTGTTATGCCTCAACCTCCAACACCAACGTTTCATCACAACACAACATAATATTATAGAGTTCTGTGCATACATAACGGAAGCTCTATTAGAACAATACGTATCATACATGATGACCCACACATTTTATACCTATAGCAATAAAGTATGAACCTTCTATACAGAGTTAACAACGATCTACTCAATCTAAATGCCGTTCCCCTTATCTACAACAAAGGGAACTGAAACATGTAATATTGAGCCCAAATCCAAACTATGGGCTTAGTGAATAGTAATTATAAATTTAAAGGTCATACCAAATGTTCTAAAAAAAATGCAGCATGAATCTTTATGCATTATGCAATGCAACAATATATGGAGCACTCAAAATCCAGAGGGCACATAGAACAAAATGAGTCCAATGCCCGCACCTCGAAACTCTTTCAAAGCCAGGTGGTAACGCCTAAAGATCTCAATGTCGAACTATGTCGACCCCCTATGTACAATAGTGATACCACAACAACATTACCAAAGCACAATAATTTACTCATAAATTTATACAGAGTCTCGAAACTTGGACTTTGCCACTCATAAGTGCAGGCAAAGCCTCAAAAGCTTAGAGCTAAATCGATTAAATCATGCAATTCATGTCACATCAACAAATATAAATCACATATAATCAACAAAAACATAAGCATAAGCCAATTAATCAAAACTACTACTCACAGATATCAGGGCTCCTTCTTCTTGGACACCTCACTCTACAAGCCCCTAAATTCCTGTCCAATGTCAATTTCATAGTCAGATGGATTTATACACTTTAGCTCACACTCATTATAATTTGGTTTTTCGGGTCAATCTTCAATTAACCCTCTTGGTTAATAAGTCCTCAATTACTCAAAGTACTTAAACCTTGATTAATTGGTTCAATTATACTTTGTCAAGATTCATTGTCCCCAAGATCTTTCTCAAATATTGGAAAACAAAATATGGAGTTAAATTCTTCATTGAACTCTTTATTTTGAGTCATTTTGTAATATTTTGCAGAGCATTCATCCATCTTCTCAAGTATTCATAGAATTTTTCTCGAGATTTAAAACCAAAATGTAGTCAATGGCTCAGTTAAAACAAGGGTTAACTGTAAGTTTTCCACAATAAGTCTTTTCCGCCACACAAACTTCCAAAATTTTCTGCCCTCAATCTACACCAGATTGCCAAGAAAATTGATATTTTTGTACTACATTTATTGAACTTTACCCAGAATTATACTTTGCATTTTTCTGTGTTCATTTGGTAAGGTCTCCAAAACCATTTTCTGATTGTTGTAACTGTTCCCAAATATGAAAATGGTCATCTATGCATGGTCTTGGTTCCCCTATGATACTATATCCAATTGAGTTGATTCTTGGATCGTTGAAACTTGAGTATATTAGGAGCATAATCACCAAATTTCATGTCCAAATAATATTTCGAATATCATTTCCCAATTTGTTACACGAGAGATTTTTTTTTTTTTTTTTTTGAAGGAATACAGGGCTCGGGTCCCGTTAGCATAGTCCCCTAGGGAAGCCCCCCCCGATCGGGGTAGACAAGTCCTCCTCTTTCAGGGAGTCCAAGGCTACCCCCTGCTCTAACGGAAGACAAGATAGTTTATTTGGTAATTGTGGGCCGGGCCCCGCGAGCGCGGGTCCCTGGGGGAGGGCCCCCCCTGGACAACCCCCCCCCCCCCCTCGGGTCAAGCATGGACTCCTCATTAAGGGAGTCCAAGCCGACCCTTCACCTGCTTTTATTTATATTTAAACTTGCTTTTCAACTGCTTAGGCGGGAGGGATCCCCCTAAAACCCCCTCTTCTCTCTACATCTCAGATCGGGACAGTCAAGGACTCCTCATTTAGAAAGTCCTTGCCCCTCCCTTGCCTGAGGCCTTATTTCATACAATAGGAAACCCTCTAATAGTACCCTACATGAGTGGTTATAACTCGTATATCTGTAAGGCAAAGACAGGTCATAGAAAGGGTTTAGCTCTATGGAGATAGCCTCTATAAGATGATAGCTACATAGAGGCAGATATTACTGTTCCTACTATTAGAGCGGGTGCCCCTTACTCTATTCACTCCTACTGTCAGGAATAGCGGGGCAGATTTCCGTACTAGCTCCCTTCCTTATAGCTTATGAGCTACTCGGGGAAAGCGCTCTTAAGAGTATGTTTTTTAATCTCATTATCACTTGGTCGTTCGGAAGAGATTCTTTCTCGATTAGAATAGTGGAATGGAAGGCACTATAAGAAGGATATATTCCTTTTCAAATTGTCAAAAATCTTGTTCACCATTAACACTAGTGAACCTACGAACATTCTAAATTTATTATGACCAGACCATTCAATCAAACTTCACCAAATGTTGCAGGTCTATCCAACGTGGTTGAACCTATTTATATTTAATTTCTTGTGATTTGTGGTCCAAGGTTGATACCTCAATTAACCACGTTTTCAAAGGTCCTATGTTATGTGTAACGTACCTCGCAACATAGCGTTTGATTTTAAACACTCTTATTCCAGCTAGGATAGTCTCTTCTATGGTTCTTTAGCCTCAACTATTGGTCTTGACCAACTATTTTTAATTCAATAACCAACAAAACAAGTAGGATTATTCGTGGTTCACGGATTGAACACATAATCTTGTTGAATTCCACATCTAATTCAACCCCATAATCACTTTTACACATAATTTCAAAGGCTAAGTCCAAGGGAACATTCACCTTCCAATTAAAATCCCATTTTGCGTTGAATCCTCTACCTTTCTAGGTAATTTGATTGCTTGATTTTTCACTCGCCTTTTGATATGGCTATGGGAAGCCTTGATTTCCAAGCTCAAACATACCCCTACATTAGCTTGAAGAAGAACAACTGTTGTTGTTGTTGGTTTTTTTTTTTTTTCAACTGCAGAGAAATAACAAAGAAGAAGAATTATCTGATTGATGGGAGAATATTTAAGCCCAATGGATTGCACCTCAATCCTATGATTTACAAGGTTCATACACCTCAAAATTGCCCAAGTTGGTAACTAATAATCTTAGTCAAAATAGGAGAGAAACATTCAAAAAAAAAAATTATGTTTATCCATAGATTCGTCAGAATACTATGGTACTACATTCCGCTACTGTGGCAGTTTACAGTCATGTCCGCTTACATAACCAATACATTGCCTAACTACCGTAGTACATGGCCACCCTACTGCAGCCACTCTACCAATTCCGCCCTTGGTACTGCTATATTGAGTACTCATTTTTTTTACTCAAACTTTCAACCATATATATTTGAAGAAAATAAATGAAAAGCATTAATATTACACATTTTTCAAATTTAAGGTTCGTTAGAAAGATGTTTAGATCGTTCTTATAGAAAGATGTGGACAGTGAGAAAAACTACCACTTGGTCAATTGGAAGATAATGCAACCAATTGTCAAAGCTAGGCTTGGGATTGGGTGTACGACTTCAAAGAATGAAGCACTTGCAACAAAATGGTGATGGAGAATTTAGATTGAATAATCATTCTTATAGACATAAATCATTAAATGTTGTCAAAGCGAAGATACAGACCTAGGCAATAAGCCACTACAAGGCAAAGAAGGGCCTGGAAGGTTCTAAAACAGATCATAAAATAATTATTTAGATGTCCTAAAAAATGTTTACTTATTCATAAGTCTCTCAATCTATATATCTTTGTGTATAATTGATAATAGATAAAATAAATAAAATTTTATTTATTTTGGTATATTATTTAGTTTTTACTAAGTTATGATTTAAAATAATTATTTTTCAAGTCTGGTTTAAAATATTCTTGGTCACCGCCTAGGTGCTCGAGGGGGCAATGCGTCTAGGCGATGCCTAGGCAACATTTTGACAACACTTATTAAGAACATATATGGTGATTCACAAGTAGGCTAGGATCATCCTCAATTACCACCTCTAGAAGCACATAGAAATTTATCTCTTCTCTAAAAAGCAAGTTTCACCTTCACTTCGTCCCTTCTCTTGGAAATGGATTGTCTTTTAGATTTTGGGAAGATAGGTGGATTGGAGACTTCAAACTAGCTTCAAAATTTATGTGTATTTACTGTTCATATTACATAATTGTTAATGCGAGTTATTTGCTTCTTCTTCTCAACAATCATATTGGAACCTTCATCTGCTCCATGATGATCCTACTAGGGCTGATGATCGATTAAATGAACTTTATAGCTTAATTTCCAATTTTAGATTGTCTCAAAGCATTGTTAGGTTTGAATGGTCTATCCCTCCCTCTAGTGTGTTTACTTCTTGATTATTTTTCAACTCTTTTCTCGTTTCTCCACTCTTATCCATCTTCCCACGTTCTTCTTCACTATGGCCTGCACCTGCTCCATCCAAAGTGAAATTTTTTCGTAGATTTCGCTACTTAAGGAATTAAAAACTGTGGACATACTACAAGGAAGCTTCCATATAGAGCTTTGTCGCCTTCTTCTTGTGTTCTCTGCATTAAATGGGGAGAATCAGCTATACACGTGTTTAGTGATTGTGACTGGATTATATCTATGTGGTCTTGATAGGTAAATGTAAGTACCTGGACTATTATGACTTTCTATATCTTTGAGGAAGGCTTAACTACTCCAAGATTCTTGATTCATAGTAGAGCAAATACAGAAGCTGGGAAGTCAATGATTTTAGCTACAGTATGGCCAATATGGATAGAAAAGAATAGAAGAGTCTTCCTCAATCAAAGTCTATTCTTGCGCTATGGGAAGAAGTTTTGTTAATGGCAGCAAGGTGGATGGTGGCCTCCAAATATTCTGGTGAATTTCCCATCATTGATTGGTATTATGATAAGGGTTCATGTTTGAACTAAAGATCTAAAATATATGTCAATTTGTTCTGATCTATCCATGCATCGAATCCCCTTTTATCTCTCAAGATGCAAGAGTTACATAGTACAATCAACCTTTCAGTAAAGTATTCTTCGTTTCTTCTTTCCAAAGAAAATAAAGAATGAAAATCCAACTAATATGTCATCCCATGCAAACTCTTATTAGAACTTCCACTTTGTACCAATACATTTGAAGTTCATATTAATCAACAAACAAATAAGATTCTTGTTTAATACAAATAGAGATCGTAGGCAATCCTATGGATCAGTTTCTAACACTATGCAATTGATTGCTGTAGGCCCATGAACTGCCAAACTTCTCCAGAACCACCGTTAAAATTCATTTTTTCCTCCTCCCTTCCATTTTGCCATTATCCTTGTCTTCTTTTCCTTTCTATAATTCTGATTCACCCCAAAATTTGGAACAGAAGCCTATTGATATTTGGGTTTCTTTTTTCACTGAGCAAAGACGGACACTAATTATCTAACTCTTCTTTGTATTCTTCCTAATGACAAATGGATTCATTGAAGATGGATTCTAAACAAACAAAACAAAAACTCTACTGCAGTCACACAGGGCTTGTGGGGAAGTAAGAATCAATTTCTCTGACGGAAAAGCAAACAAACCCATTAGAATGCAACTGCAGCGACACGTGAACTTTAGCAAGAAGCTTCTCTATATAGATAATTGCTGCCAATTATCATGTATTCATATCATTTGAGCAAAGCGAAGAAGGAATTGCAGTCAATCAACATAAAAGCAAAGATTCAAATAGTCAGAGAAAAAAAAAATCCAATAAACAAATCGCAAGAAACAACCCACCAACATCAATCACTCCTTTTTTCCTCGCATTTCCTCCTCGCTGCCCTGGCATTCTCATACTCGAACTTCAACACATTGGGTATATGAGAAGTATCCTTAACATAAAACATCCTCCCAAAAGCACTCTCTTCGATCAAAGGAAAATAACAAATAAGCTTAGAATTCACAACCCAAAACCAAACCCATCCAAGAAAAATACCAAGAGCAGCCCCAGCAAAAACCTGTGCAACAGTATGGTACCCCAAATAAACCCTAGAATACATGGTCAATATAGCCAAAGGCCAAGGAATAAACCCGACAAATCCTTTATACTTATCCCCAAAAATCCCAATTCCTTTATAAGTAATAAGAGAGAAGTAAACAGCGAAAAAGAACATGTACTGAGAATGACTGGAAGGCCAGCCATGGGAATCGCACATTTCGAGAAGAGCACAAGTTTCTGGGCGAGATTGTTGAACAGATTTCTTGATGAGTTCGTTAAGGAACTGGGAAATGAGAAGGCCTAAGGCAAAGAACATGCCCTGCAGCTCACGGCGGAAGAGGAAATGCGAGACGAAGCCGCCAAGGCTGATGAAGACGGGGACTAAGGAGATCCAAGCGAGCAAATGGCCTAATTGGTCGCCTTTCTGGTAGCGGACATGGGTGAGCGTCACGGCTTTTAGAGAAGGTGTTGTTGTCGTCATGGCCTGTTGTATGATTGTGGCTATGGATGGAAGAATTTTGATTAGATGGTGGAGACGCGAAATGGGTAGGTAGATCTGGTGAAGATGCAGAGAAATGGCGAAGAAATGAGAGATTTTGATAAGATCTAAGGAAGGAGGGAGGAGATTCTCCGGAAGTGCTTTGGAGTTCAACAGTAAAGAAGAAAACTAAAGAAAATGAAAAAATTGGAGAAGAAGAGTGGGAATGCGGGAGTCCACTGACTCTGGGATTCAGTTGGTTGGAGGTTGAAGAAAATAATTATTAAAAAGATGAAAATTGCCGGACTCTGAGAGAAAGAAAACCATTTATCGTCGTCATTCTTTTTTATTCTGGAAAATACGAAAATGAAGCTTTCTGGGCCCTGGCCTTTGCCAACTGCCTTGCCAATTATAAAATTTTGCAAACTAATAATATATATACAAGGGTGAATGACACGTGTTAACTCATTAATGAAAAAAAAAAAAAAAAAGAAAAACCGAATTAACTCATTAGTTTTTTTTAATGCAAAAATACCCAAAATTAAAAAAAGATTATTAATTTGTCTAAAAATATATAAGTCACACTAATTTTTATTAATATAATAGATTTAGTTACTTTTTCGGTTTCATCCTTTTTTAATTTTTTTAAAAAGTAATTATTAAATTAATTAATATAAATTAGTAAATTTATACAATTAAGTTTGTATTAAACTATTTCACTTACTTCTACTAATTTTCTTTTTTACATTCAGTTGTTTTTTCCGTACAGTTATTTTCTTTCTAGTAGAACAATTATTAGTTGAAACAGTTTTTTTAATTTAATTTTGTTCTTTTTCAGTATAGAGTTAAAATTTTCCAATTTTAATTTATTACCCCAAAAGGCCCTTTACAGTATACCCGAAAAATATCTTTACAGTATACACTAAAAAAAAAAAACGGTATATTCATATACATAAAAAAAAAAAAGCCTAAAAACTACATAGTAATGAGACTTATTACTTTAGCATTTAAATCATGTTTACTTTTTGCATCCTATTTGTAGTATATGTCAACAAAATGTAATTGGTGGCCTAACCTTTTGAATTAGGGTATTGGACTGAATGCCACTCTTTAGAAATTGGTAAAATAGGTAAATTTGTCTTTAACAAAACCTATAAAGAATGATTAACTTCAAAATATAGGTAAGTTTCGACAAAATAACAAAAGTTCCGATGTATAAGATATTTGGCCTCACAAAGTTGCCACCACAAACAAACTCTATGGCAATCGTCTGTCGGGATTGAAGTAGTGAAAATTCATTTTTCAGTGGAAGGAATGTCATGTATTGGTCCTTGATAATTGAACTAACACAAATTAAAAGTAAGTAATACTAACATACCTATATACAATAGTGTAATTTGTTTATTTAATGGTGTTGGTGACCTCTCACAATCCAATGATGTCTTAATTTGTTGCAGCCTCACATAACCTTAGAATATGTAATGGGCTTCAAAACGGTCTAGCTCTCTTAGCATGTAAACCCTTACTTCTTGTCAACCATCTTCCTCAAGACCTAAACTTGCAATAATTATGCAATTATAATATCCTGATAAATTCTCAAATTTTTAAAAATAAGAATATACAAGATTATAAATGAGTCCATTGAAGTGCTAAGCACATTAAACACTTCAGAAGTAAAATTATAATTTGGCCACCTAGAGCTAAAATGGTAATTTGGCTACTTGAGGGCAAAATGGTCAATTTATATAAACATGAATTGTAGACCAATACTGTGTAAAATAATGAATGATCTTAAGTACAAAAAAAATATTTGAATGAACCAAGGGTTAAACAGTAATTTTGTCATTGATGCTCAAAACGACCATTTTACCTAAAACCAGATACATGTGTCATTATAAAAGTAATACGAGAATAATTTATATAAAATATAACAAAATAAAGTGTCTTGAAAATATTGTAGAAAATGATAGATATTAAATTAACAAATTTTATGTAAATTAAAGAATGCTCGTGTAGACACTAGGGATATAGTCCAAATTATTTATAAAACATTAGGGAATAAATACACAAAAGTTTTTGAATAATTAGTCTATAAATAACCACTTAAATGAACACCTAAATGATTAGAAAAACTATTAAAAAATAAAATGGTTTAAATCAAGGATCAAAATAAAGAGCTTACAGTATAAATAGTGGGCACGGTAGCTGAAACAATTGAAGACTGACATGTGTGCCAAATATGGGCCTGGGAGCTAATTAATAAACAACATTGGAACATGGAATATTCAAAAGTGGCTCCCCACATGCTTAAGGTAAAATAATATATAATAAATGAGATAAAATAAATTGAGTTAAAAAATCATAAAATAAAATATGTAAAAAAGAAAAATTAGAAATTAAGCTTGCTGAAAAATGAATTTAAATGTTGAGAACATAAAATACTTCCTATTAAAAATATCAAGGCACATAGAATATGGATCTAATGTATCGTTAATGAAAATAAACTTGATAATCATACAAAATATGCATGATATCATTAAATTAAATCTAAAAATTTAGTTTAACGATAAAATGACTCAAATAATTCATCATGATATGGTTAATGAATAAAAAAACAATACTTTGCTAAGTCCACAAATAAATGTATTTTGCATGATATCATTAAATTAAATATAAAAATTTAGTTTAACAGTAAAACGACCAAAATAATTCATCATGATATGGTTCATGAATGAAAAATAATATTTTGGCTAAGTCCACAAATATATGGGAACAACAGTGTACAACACATTAAATACAAGAACGATGAATGCACTAAAAATAATAACAGTGCGGCATAAAAATAAAGAGTGAAAAAATAAATAATAAAAGTGAAAAATATATTTCATGATTAAAGATAGTTGATCTGAATTAAGTCGACATCTATGATAGATTCAAGACGGTGTGGATCTTGAGGCAGTAAGACATCTGAACAGATAGAAATTATTACCCTACTCTCTTGTATTATTTAAGTTTTAAATATGAAATATGATGTTTGTTACATTGATTGAACACATAGGAGCATGCTATGGTGTGAATGTGAATGCCATGGTCTCCATATGTTTGTGGTGTATGTGAAATAACATGCTTGGTGTGATTGTATGCATGATGTTTACACATTTCAAAATATTTTACATATTATGTTCTTGAATTCATGAGATGATTGAGCATGTTGAAATTGTGAGGTCCTGTAATATTTTGAAATTAGTTTAACCAAGAACCAAACCACGTATCGACATAGCGAGTCACAATGGATTACTATGGGTGTTCTTAAGATTTAAAATGATAGGTGTGTCCCTAGTTCCCGAACAAGGAATGATGTATGTGTCCCTAATTCTCGGATATTGGTTGATAGGTGTGTCCCTATACCCCTTGTAAATTGGCGTGGATTTGATATTTAGAGATGATTATGTAAGGAGAACAACAAGATTAATCCTTTTCGTTTTGAATGTCAATTGATAAACAATTGAATTGTTTGAATCATCTAATGTATTGATAAGTATATGCATGTTCTGTATTTTGACTTGAATTATGTTTTAGATATATTTTGTATAATCCATTGGGCTCTTAAGCTCACTCAACTTTTATCTTTCAGGTAACTATTGAAGGAGCTCGTGCTAACAAGTGTTGTCGAGCCATTACTTGGTAGTAATATGCTTCATCGTTGAGGTCATTATAGGAATAGGAACTTGACTTCCATTTTAAGTTGGGTATATGACCCAACAAATCATTTCATGTGTTAATTTTAATCAATAGTTGGGAGTTAGCCATATGGGCCAAACTTTAATCATTACTTATGTGGATGTGGTCTGATGTAGTCTAGTATATCTGATTAAAGTTTATCATTTGATTCAAGCAAATCAATTATTGAATTTATTATTCATATGTTTCATCAGAAGTGGTGTGATGTCTCCAAGAGATTAGTTACTTGCATATGTGTCAGTAATATCTCGATTCTCGACAGTGACACATGGATGAAAATAAATTTGAAATTGTGTATGTCTCCAGGTATGACTCATATGCGATACTTGTGAATGGATCGAAAATTGAGGTGTTATAGCAATAGCCACAACTATCATTAGACTCAACATCAAGCAAAATAACTTGAGGCCATGTTTGAATGTGTCTAGTAAATTATCTTTTTAATAACTTTTTTTGAAAATGAAAAAAAGGAGCTCAAACCAATAAAAAGAATGTGCTTAAAAAAGAAAGGGTTCTTGCTTTGTAGATTTGCCCAATTTCTTTTTCGGCCTTTCCTTTGTTTTATTTTTTTTGGAAGACCAACAAAAGAGGATATAGATGGATATACTTTCCATGAGTTGTTGAACTATCTTTAATTTTTTGGGTTCGTCACCATTCTCACTTTTTTCCACAACTTTACCAAACAACATTCTGTAATTGAAGCCTTGTGGTCTTATAAATTGTTGTAGTATAAGACTGAGTTTTCACCAATCGACATCAACATCATTCAATGGGATCAAAAACTAAGGGAGTTGATATCTTGCAAGCTTATAAGCACAAGGGAAGTCCATGTGTTCTAGGTAACACAACCACAAGAATCTTGATCCAACCTCATACTTTGCACACATTGCAACTCTACTCAAATCTAGTCTAATGCAACTTTATAGATGAAACCATGCAAGAATTTGAACATAAGATCTTGTTCATGATGTACAACAATATCCAACCTTTTTTTTAAATGATGCTTTAATCTTTTTATGTTGTAAATTAAGCATTGAATTGACTCCATGATGTTAGAAGACCCTAGGTACTTCTTCAATTTGTCATGTGCACTCCTTTCCATATTCGTTGTCATGTTCCCAAAATGCATCACTTTATTAGTCCAAGCTTTCACAAACCACTCCTTGAATTGGTTCAATCAAGTTTTCTTCAAGTAACGGACCACATTTCCAAATGCATTATACTTGGCCTCAATAACCTGAAGGTTCCTTTTTTTTTTTTTGTAATCATCCTCTATTACTAATGTTTGCCAATACATTCCATTTCACAAGGAATTCCTTAAAATTGTCAATTTCTTTAAAAAAACATTTAATTTATATTGGCTAATACATTCCTATTAATGTGTCATATATAGAGCAAATTGGTAGACTTGGGAAACATGTGCAAAACTCCATTCATTAAGGCAAAATCTCTTATATATAATGACCTTTGTGCTAGGCCAACCGTCAATCATATCTCTTAATTTCTCTTATATCCATAAAGAGTTATCCTTTTTCTTGGTAGATATGTACTTAAATGCAAATAAAAACGTCGTATCAGTAAATGTAACGCCTACAATATATAGAATGAGGTATTTGTATCTATTTGTTTTGTATGTACAATTAATAAAAAAGACTTGATAAAAACATTTAAATAATTTAATAAAACAAGAATGAGCCCAAAAAAATGTCATTAACAATGTTGGTTCTACTTTCACGTATGTGCCATTTAATGTTCTTGGCTTCATCTAATAAGTGCAAAAGTGATTGCATCTACGACCTATCTTCAACTTCTATTAAACTCAACTTTTACCTTACATTGTAAATAGTCCTTAATATCGTTACATTTATTGAATTTCTTTCCTTCAACATCTTTAAGATCTCTCTCGACATGCTATGCCCTTTGTCAACTGCAACATTTACATCAATCTTACTATTGTTTAATCTATTAGCATATAAGTGCCCCTTCTAAGTACTTTTTTGATTTGTGGTTATGGGTGCCACACGCTAAGTTCATATCCTGTTGCTTGAATTCGTTCCATTTAATAGAAAAGGACAACCACACTTCTTGTTTACCATCTTGGATCTACCTTTTCATTTTATTTTCACCTTGAGTATCGACTTTTGGCTCTCTACTACCTTTCTTATATGAACCATATTTCATATATGAAAGATTTACTCTTGTTCACTGACAATTTCCTTTGGCATTTGAGTTTTTTATGATAATAACGAACCTATTCATCTTTCCCTATAACACCTTGCCTCCACTTGCCCAAATTGTCCCAGCATGTTCCTATCATGTGTTTGCTCGTTACATGTCTCTTTTTCTTTTCGTGCGTCGCTGGAGAGGTGGGCGATATCATGTTATTGTATTTCTTTCGATCCCAATTCTATGAGACGAACACTTAGATGGATTTCATAAAGTACATGTGAAATCATTAATAAAATAAATCAATATCATTAATTGAATTGAATAGTCATGAAGTACAAGGACTGCTGAACTTTATTACATTAAACTGAACTTTAACATAAAATAAAAAATAGGGGTAACATGCCAACTTAAACATTTCGTGAATAGAATTAAACTCTAACTACACAACATCTGTTCACAAATTCCCTAAAAGGTTAGAAAAAGAAGGGTGAGCTTACGTGCCCAGTGGATCATTCTAAATATTTAACTCATTATTTTAAATCAAATAGAACATGCATAACAAACACTTCAAAAGATTATGTAATTTAAACAGTTGTTTGTTATTAGTTGATGTTAAGACCAAAAGGGTTACATTTCAGTATTCCATATATAGGGGATGAGGTCAAATCTGAACATTCAAATTTATCATCGATGAAGTGAGGTTAAATTCAAACCTTCAATTGACACCTTGAAAATACATGTTTGGAATACTCGTGATGAAAATTCATCATTTGTTGGTACGTGGTTGTCAATTTTCATTTAATCTTTTAATAGTGATCAATAGTGGCATGATAAATTTAAGATAACAACAACTAGCATGTATTCATTGAAAGCATGTCATAGCATGGATAATTGGCATATAACCCTAAGCATGCATTTCTTGGCATGACATGTATAACCATGACATATTTCTAAGCTAGGTAAACAACTAAGCACATAATACTTGAATTAAAATAATAAGATAAAATTTAGAAATCACTTCCACCTTTTCTCGCTAATCCTTTTGATCTTAGTATTCCAATCCTTCTCAAGTCTTCAACATTCTTTCTTCACTAAAGGAGGGAGTAACGAGACTCTTTTTGTCTTTAGTTAGAAGAAAACTAAGAGAAAAAAAATGAAGAAGAGAAAAAATGAAAGAGAGAAGAATGATGAGACTCTCTTTCTCTTGAGAATGAATAAGAGAAAAATGAGATGAGATGGTTTGAGAGAAAGAAAATGGTGTTATTTATAGATATCCTTACCCATTCACCTCATTTTAGTACTCATATTTTAATATCCCACCATCCATTCCACTACTCATATTTTAATATATCTCACTTGCCCATTCTACTACTCATATTTTATTATTTTAATTTTTTTGAGTTTTTTTTTTAACTTTAGCAATTACTTATGGGATAATGATGATAATGATCATTTTTTTACTTTTCAGTTAAATTTACCATTTTACCTTTAAGAGGCAAAATTATTGTTCTACCCCTGAGTATTTAATGTATTTTTACAATTTAATTACCTCATTTGTATATTCTTAATATTAAAATTTTTTTAAGGTATTACATTTCCACTCTTGTTGCCCATTATATCAATTTCTCCCTTATCTTAAATGACCCTTTTGGAGTAAATTGTTGACTATAATCAATAACAATGTTTGAGCATTATTTTTTTTACTTGAAATTATCAAGATATAATATAATTAGTAAAGATAACAAAAAATACAAAGTTGAGACAAAAATATGAAAGAATAAACCTAAGTTCGGTATCATAAGGCTAGGGTCAAGGTAAAATCTCGGTCATGACAAATTGAGGCTTATTGATGAAGTCTCGGTTGGAGGTTAAGTATCGACCACTTCTAGTTGAGACATTGAAGCAATTCTCAACCATATAATACTGAGACTTAGCAGTAAGCCTCTTATACCTCTATGTGAGACTTTCTTTGAGTCTCGTTCAGATGTAGTCAAGAATCATAACCTATTTCTTGACCACCTCTGAATGAGGCTTGCAACCTGTGTCACATGACCCTTTTCTGCATGAAAGCTCGTAAATATTAGCGAAATACGACAAGAAAAAGTACATCATTGTTCCCTATATTGTTTGTAGAATCATTTTCTTGTACCATATTTTAAGAAAATAAACCAAAAATCACTTCCAATGAATGACCTAATCTAAAAAGTGGAAAATGTCAAACCATTGTTATTCCTTAAACCGATAAAATTTAATTACATAAAACATTAAGAAAATTGATGCTTATAAGCCTCAACATAAAAATCTTCTCGATGTTGCCATGAAAAATGGCTAAAAGAATTATTAAAGTCTGCCATCGATGAAAGAAAGTGGGTCTAGTGGCGTGGCAAGGTGGGGCCATTAGGTAGAGTGCGGTAAATTTTGATGGAAGTATGTTATGATAGGGGCAAAATGGTTATTTCATGCAGGAATGCTATTGAAAAAAATACCAACATTAATTTTTGGGGTGAAAAAGTTTTTTAAATGGGTTAAATTTTACCCCACACTTATTCAATGATACATTCTGATCCAAGTAAACTAAATAATATAATTAAAAGAAAGAAGATCAATATCTACAAAAAAAAAAAAATAAAAATTGACGTATCCCAAAGAAATATTGTCTTTTATTATTTCTTCTAGGAATGTTGACTCCAAACAACTTGTTTATAATAAAGGAAATGATAAAGATTTGAGCTGTTCCAATTCAGAAATGAAAATAAAATATATTTAATTAAATATCAACAATTAATTGGTATATGACTGTATTGATTACTAAGTTATCAAGGAAATCTATGGACTTGACCCAAGTTTAATTTTTGAAAAAGAGTAATTTGCAGATACTCATTTTTATAATTATCTTATTAAAAATTATTGAAAAATTAAATTTACTTCGAAAAGAAGAATAAGAGATGAGAAAAATTGCCCAACCAGACATCACTAAAAATTTACCTGTGATTCTTAGGCGTCTATCGAAGTTGAGCCTTAATTTTGCTAGCTTCCAAAATGAGTCTATCTCACCATTCCAACAAATTTATTTATAATTTTAAAAGGTGTAAAAATGAAATTAATTGACTATATTAAATTTA
Organism: Tinospora cordifolia; assembly: GCA_030144865.1. Classification (NCBI taxonomy): domain Eukaryota; kingdom Viridiplantae; phylum Streptophyta; class Magnoliopsida; order Ranunculales; family Menispermaceae; genus Tinospora; species Tinospora cordifolia. The sequence goes on from JAJIYU010005641.1 coordinate 20,911, forward strand.
TACTTGATAAATTGTAATAACACAAAAAATTGACAATAAAAGATCAAATAAATAAGTGTTAGGTAAATAAAGTAAAAAAATTAATTTTAGGGGATTGGTGTAACAAAATTTATTTTTCTTATTGACGTCGGAAAGTAATTAAATTTAATCCATACTAGGGCTCAAATTAAAACTATGAACACACACATTTTTGGTAATGAACAGTACTTTCAAACACTGAATCGACCGGGTCAGCGTGTATTTTCATATATTTTAATTTTTATTTATTAATAAAAATGTATGATTTTCTCTCCATTTTCAAATTTTATGCAATTAATGCAAGAAATCATGAATAATTGAGAACGAAATTTAAAACAAGAATGGACATAGATGCCCAATTCACTAATTTTTCAATTATTTTGCATTTAATTGAAAAAAAAAAGAGTCTTGAAGTTAAACTAATGTATTTATGTTGAGTTGATTATTAGAAAAATGGATTAGTTGAACAAGTTAGAAAATCAACTTTATTAGGATAGTGAAGAGCATATATGCTTATTGGCTAAATTATTTTCACTTGAATAACTACCTTGGACAAGTAGATGCATGATACATGACAACTCTTGCCATGTCAACAAATACATTTTCTCTATACCAAAAAGCAAAACACACTTCTAGAAGGCTAGATAAAGACAAAAGAGATGACTAAAAAAAATTAAATCGAAAAAAGATAATAATAAATTAAAATGTTGCACTTTCTCTTCATCTTGGCCAAACCAAAGAAAAGAAAGAAAATTAAAATGTCGCACTCTTCTCTCCATCTTGGCCAAACCAAAGAAAAAAAAGAAAGGAAATGTAACACCCCAATTTTCGACCGGACCTCCGTTCACGTGCAGATCATCGCCCAATGAAAATCGAGATGCTACTTAAAAGTTTCGTTCTATCAAAATCATTTTCTTCAATTTCAAGTTCATAACCCTTCTTCACAAATTGATGTCCATAAAGATTTTTTGTGCAAGATAAAAAATCACAATAATTTTATCGATTAAATCATGA
>JAJIYU010005642.1:0-22056 GCA_030144865.1 Tinospora cordifolia
TTCAGTTTTCTCTTGCATATAAATTAACAAGATCAAGTATTTAGAGTTTATTATTATTATTATTATTATTATTATTATTATTATTATTATTATTATTATTATTATTATTATGGCTTGAAGAAGATCAGGATCAATTTTTTCTTGATTTTTTTAATTTTGGTTTTCTTTTCGGGCAGTGTGCCACCAAATTTTTATTTCATTTTATTTTTATTTTTTTCTTTTTTTTCATTTGGTGTGCCACATTTATTTTTAATTTTTTTTTTTGAAAGCAATCTGTATATATATATATATATATTTTTTGGGCGATGTGCCCATATTTTGTTTTATATTTTTTTGCCCACTATATTTTACTAATATAAATCATATCTACACATATTTAATTGCTAATTTTTGCAACCCATATATTGCTAAATTCTTTTTTCAACCTATATCTATATAATATAAACTTGCTAATACTTCTATATTTTTATTTTGAGATTTCCTTTATTTTCAGTATCTAAATTTTTTTATTTATATTATTCAAATTTTCTGAAATTTTTTCAATCTCTAATTTATATTTCTATTCTATTTCAATTATACAATTAAATTGTAAATTCTATATATATTTTTTCCATGTTTTTGTGATGTATTAAATCCAAATCAACTAGCTAATTAGATAATTTATTTAAATAACTGATTAATAATATTTTTCACTTTTACTTTTGTAACCCGTAAATATATAACTTGTTAATCAGGGTTTATTAATTAATTTGACTAATAAATTTGTCATTTCTATTTTCTTTAATATATATATATATATATTCAATTAAGCTAAAAAATAAATTACACCTAAGTTTTCATATAATATATTTTAATGTATAAGTTATACTTACTGATTATTTGATCTATTAAATAAACTTACTAATTTTCTTGCATTCAATAATATCGTTTAATAAATTTACTGATTATTTAATGTACTAAATAATCTTACTAATCTCTCTCTAATAAATTTAATAAACCTTAGAATAAAATTTCTTATTTTCATCTTATATTTTTACACTATTATTTTTATTTTATTATTTTTTTTCAATTAGGTTACAAATTAAGATTATGCCCAGATTTTATATTAAATATTTTCTAAGAAATGAAAGTAATTCCTTAAAATTTTTTTAGATATCTACTTAAATATCATTTTTTATAATTTACTCTACTTATTTGACATTTTTATTTAAAAATCAAATTAAGGTTTTATTTGCTTATTTTATTTTAAACCTATTGTTATTTTTCTTGCCAACTTTCTATTTTCTTGTGTGACTATGTGAATTAACCAATTTTCTTGAAATTAGTATATAATAAGCTTTTTAATAAAGTTTCTTATTTTTATTTCTCTCTTATATTTCTATACCTCAATATTTCATATTATTTTATATTTTTGGGTAACTTTTCTATATCGAAATATATATGATTTTTACACTAAAATTCTTATTTTATTATATCTCCATAACATATTATTTTTCATTGGCCAACCCATAATTTACACCCAAAAATTTCTTAAAATCTTCGAAATTAATTCACTTAACTTATTTTATTTAATTTCATTAAACTTATTTATTTTTAATTATTTGATAAAATTCTGAGGTATTACAACAACATTAAACAATAGGAATGCACCTTCTACTACAGGGACGTGGTTTGCCTACGCCTCAACTGCAAACGCACTGGCCTAGTTCTGACCACGACCTTGGTTCTGCCCCTGATTGACATTCTGGTTTTGAGGTCTCGCTTGAGGACGACCTCCTGCCTCAGCATTCTCTGGTCATTGCTAGGGAGCCTGGGCTGGTATAACCAAGCAGTCTCTAGCAAAATGGCCCCTCTATCTGCATAGGTAACACAACCTCAACCTCTTTGCCTACTCCTTTGCCTCTCCCTTATTCTTCCCCTATCTCTATGGGGCCTTACCATTGTTTTTCTTGTGGGACCCTTGTTGGTCCTTCTTGTTCCCAAGATGCTTATTTGTTCCCCTCAACCTTTGTTCCCAATTGAGTTCTTACTCTAAAATTAGAGCTCGTTCAGCTACCTCCTTGTAGGTTCGGAGGTCCAATGCCATAAGCACCTTCCAGATCTCAATCTTGAGACCCTATGCAAACCTAATAGCCTTCATTTTTTCTCCTGATCATATCTGGAGAGAACTTGGCTAACTCTATGAACTTCCTCTCGTACTCTATCACAGCCAGGTCTCTTTGGTTTAGCTTGACAAAACAGTTCATTGCTTTAGTCTCAGTATGGGGGTCCAACTGCATCATTGTCCACCATCCTCGAGCTGGTCCCTTGAAATGGTTTGTGGCTAGTGCCACTCGTTGTGGGCCAGTTACCTTCAGTACATTCAATAGTTCTTCCATCTCTTGGTACCAGTGGTCGGCTTGGATGTAGGTCTCAGTACCATCAAAAGATGGAGGGTTAAGCGTTTGTAAATCTTTCGAGAGCTTCATTTGTTTCACATCTTCCTGCTCCTCTTGGTTGCTATGACATTCTTGCAGTATCGGTGCTGGTGGTGGAACTAGAATAGGTTCAGGTTTCTGCAGCTGTGGCGCCGCCTGAGGGATCATTTGTGGTATGGCCGTCATCAGTTGGTCTAGTACTCGTTGAGACATCTCATTCATCATTACCTCCAACGTGGCCTCAATTCCAGCCAGCAGTCCTTGTTTTCCTTACTCAATTTCATCTGAAGTGGTCGATTGGGTAGGGTGTCTTCTTGCTCTAACCATTTACTATAAATCGAGTAGTTCATTAGTATTCTTTGGATATTCATAATATGATGACTCTAGGTTCATGTTTCTAGGTTCTCAATTCATTTAGTGGCCTAAAGGTTTTTCTTCTAGGTTCTTTTCATGCATGGGTATGGGATTTGGTTTCAAAGCAAGTAAACATTACAACATGTTTTTCAAACAATCACAAAGTCAAGCTAGCACAACAAAGTTCCAAGCTTTCACCTAAGCTTCCTGGTTCAAATGCCCTGTCCCACTCCACCCCTTCTACTTAGGCTTTCACCTAGAATAGAGTCGCACCCAAACAATTTTGCGAATTGCTCAATAATTATAGTTCCTGAGCCCACTATTCCCAACTGCCCCATCCTAGTGAGCATAGAGAAACCCATTCTTCTATAGCTATCGATCATTCACCACACATGGTCCATCATTTTTTGAGTCTAGGCTTCCTCCATAACCCCGAATTCCTATGCATCCCATACTACATAGAAACTGAAAGATATACAAGATTCCCGATCCCATGTCCTGATCAAACAATTTTCTATTTTCACATAATGTTTGTTTCTAGTCATGTCTGAGAGATTTATGATTTTGATCCACTGTGCCACTCATGGCTACACCTGTTTCTATCTAAGGTCTATTATCTGGACCAATCGTTTGATCTGGTTTACTCACAACCTTTGTCTAGTTAGGATACTACCTTTCGCATCTTCAAATTTTTTGGCCTAATTTTCCAACCTTCTAATTTTCCTTTATAGAAAGTAAAGGTGTTCTTCAACTCAGACTATTCGTACAAGCTGGTGGAACAATGTCTAGATCAGATGGCGAGACCGAAGTCTACTTAGCAACCTTGATTTCTAAGGCGAGATAACTCACCTCCCTTTCAATGTTTAACGTTACTTGGGATAAGGCTTACCCACTATTAGCTTAACTTGTAGTCTTTGAATCCAAACAAAACATTTCAAAAATATTTATTTCCTTTTTGAAAACGCTTTCTAAAAACGTTTTCCACTTTCAAAATAGAAGGTAGGGCAATCAAAAGTTCAATTTGACTCATTGTGAAACAATACTCAACTAGGGTTTCTAATTCTAGTCAACCAAGTAATGATTGACTTTCTGAGCCTAGCCCAAGGCACCTAAATCCTGGGCTCTAATACCACCTTTATATCACCCCTACACCTGTATTCTTTCCATGAGTCTTTTGGACTTAACCACAATTGAAACAGTGGACTTAACCACAAGGCGGGCTGGGTCTGGTGTTTAATTTACAAGTGACACACACTTGACTTTCCATTCCCAATATCCCATACCTTAATATAAAAACTAAACAAGGCCATATTTTAAGAGACAAAAGGAAAATTCTAATCTTTATTAATTCATAAATAGAAAAATACATAACTTTTACTTAAAAACAATTACAGCAGAATTCAAAGGACATGTCTAGAGTCCTTACATATTAAATTTTCTGAAAAAGGTTAAAGGAAGGGTGAGCACTAAGTTCAATGGATCTTAAACAACCATTTTCATATTCAAATCAATAACACATTCATAATTCAAACACTATAAAAAAATTAGGCATTTCAAACATCAAAATTGTGTAAAGTTGTAGCTTAGACCAAAAGAGTTTTTTAACCTTTGATGTCCTCAACTAAGTGACTCCTTAGAATGAAATATGACATTTCTTAGTTAATTTCATTGGACTTTGGACTTAGTGACTCTAACCCACCAACCACTCACTTAGGTATTGCGAACCTTATGAATTAATAATAAGAAGATAACACCCATAGCAACCATGTGTTTACTATGATGGTAAGTGGTTCGTATCACCATCTTCTCATCTTAAATCCTATATTCATGAAATATAAATAAAATTTTAGAACATAAGAACAAACTGAAAATAAATTTTAGAATTTAATAAACTATGAAACAATTTACTCCACCATTCGATATCATGCACCAAACTTTAAAATAATTCGTAAACATGACACTAACATGGAATGAGCATCATAAATGCATGACCCTGACTATTCATCAAAACTAAAACATACATAAATACTAAAAAATAAAAGTGAAAACATACATCATGATTTTTAGAAAAATACATCACACAATAATGAACATGCTAATAGTTCAAATATGAAAAGAGTGTTTAAGAAAAGCAACTTCCACCTTAAGAAATGTTTTTCCTAAAAATTTTGGTAGAGGTTTCCTTCGCTTTGGCACTTTCAAATCTTAGCAAAACAGCTCTCTACTAATCACTAAATACTAAAACTAAAAGTCTCTCACTTATGCACAAAAGAAAATGAGAAGAGAGGTGAAGAAGAAGAAAATGTTTGAGAGCACAATAGGGAAGAGTCTCTCTTGTTCTTGGAATTAGTGATTGTGAGCAACATATGGGGGTATTTATAGCTTTTCAAGAGCCAGGGGGACGTCCTAGGGTAGCTTAGGTAGCATGGGTAACTTTTCACTTTTGAGCAATTTTTCAAACACTAAAACAGAGACATGGTAAGTATGCACAAGGCTCACTAAACTTGCCAAACACTCGATCATAGTGTTCCATCCATGTGACTTGCACATGCTTTAGGGGGCTATACTTTCATGGGTTCACATGAATTTAATAAAATTTAATATCTCCCTAATCACTAGGAATTTAGGTGCATAACCTATAGTTTTGGAACCACATGATCAAGATACAAATTTTAAGGTATAGTTTGACCAAGGTGATTTTTTTAGAAACTTTCGTTATTTAGAGCCCATTGAATGTATTCACTTGAATCTCGGCCAATTGTCCTAATTTTTGGATATGTCGTGTCTCTTGTTAGTTTATGCCATCTCATGAAATTTTGGGTTATTCCAATTCCTTGAAGTACCCTAAATGCCACTTCTTTCCTAATTTAAACCACTGAAGGGTGTTTGGCAAATGAGAGCCCTAATCTTGACCAATTGAGCTAATTTTTTAATATGTTGTTCAATTGCTCGGTTCAAGTCACTTTGCTACATTTTAGTTGATTTTGATTTCCTAAAGGTTACTAAATGAGAGTTTTAGAACACACCAAATTTAGCCCTAAAATGAGTTCAATTCCATTTTGCACCAAATTTTACTTAATAGACCTTGAATTTCTTTTCATCTAGTATTGAGTTTTCAGGGTATTACAATTTGACCCTCTTCTTCCTCCTATTTGTTGAATTTTCTAGTCAAGGTGTTAGCTACCACATTGGCCTTCCATAGATGGTAGTGTAATTGGAAATCATAGTCCTTAAGGAACTTCATCGATCTTTGTTGCCTAAGATTCAAGTCGTTCTAGTTGTAGATGTATTTCAAACTCTTGTGATATGAAAACAGATCAAACTTCTTACCATAGAGGTAATTTCTCCAAATCTTTACATCAAATACAATGGCAACCAACTCTAAGTCATGGGTTGGATAATTTTGCTTATGCATCTTAAGTTTTCTTGAGGCATATGCAACAACCTTTCCTTCTTGCATCAAGACTATAACACCCCAACCCCCAAGACTTTCAATTGAACTTAACTACAAGGCAGGCCATGCCAGTGTTACATTTACATATACACAACTTGGCATTCTAGTTTTTTTTTTATCCAAAGCCTTATTTCTTTTAGTAACATATATTAAGGCAAATTGCACAAGAGATAAAAGAAAACTTTGTAAATCTTTATTGATTTAATAAAATTAGGACAAGTACATAACTTGAAATAGAAATTGATTTTAGCTGAAGTCATAGATTATAGATAATCAAAATTTATGCTACATGCCCTTACATTCAAATATAGCAACTTTCTAAAATTAAAACCTATCAATATCAAAGTCTTCATGTGATTCAAATCCCTCAAAAATAACAGAGGAAGTGTGAACACATAGCCCATTAGATCTATTTCAAACAACCAAATTACTAATTTAGATTAACAATGTACTCAAATTCAAGCACTTGTAAACCATTCGGCATTTCAAACAATATTTTGTTCATAGTTGCAAATTTGACAAAAAGAGTTTTAAGGCCCTTGATGTTCTTTATCAAAATACCTCCTTTGAGTAAAAAGACATTCTTTATTGCCAAGTTTCATTGGACTTAGGGCCTAACCATATTCCAAGCATTTTGGGACATCACTGATGTGAACTAATCACATGTGAAGAACACCCACAGTGACCCTCATGTTTACTTTGACAGTAATTGGTTCTTAAACTCAACATCTTTCATTAAATCTCATACTCATGAATCATAAATAAAATAATTTTAGCACGTTTAACACATAAACATTCAAAGCATGAAAACAAATGCACAATATGTGTCATACTTTAAAATAAACCTAAACATGCACAATCTAAGCATGACATGGTTTCATGATCAACTAACATGACATACATGCAAATCTAAAATTTAAATAATGTTCTTCAAACCTAAATATGCATACTAAACTAAAATCAAGCATATATGATGAATATGGTATTAAACTAAATAAGTAAAACATAGGTTTGAGAAGTATTTTCACATTAATTAAAAGATCACTAAAATTCCAATAGAGTTTCTCTTCTTCAACACGTCTAGCACTCAAAGACAAGTAAAGAACACCCAATTAAACACTAAAACACTCAAGAATAGTTTAAGATCATTCAAGAACTAGGTAGGTTGCCAAGAAGAAGGCTAGAAAAAGCCAAGAGGAACTAGTATACTCTCGCTTTGGAACAAAGAAGAATGAGAGCATTAGGGGGATTTATGTAGAGTTTCATGAACACTAGAGGATGGTTTGGACATGCTCACACTAGGAAATTTTTCCATTCTTCTATGGGGATGTTTTGGAATGCATAGATTGAGTGTGAACATGGTTTGGAATGTGGGCTGATTTGGTTCTCAATTCCTAGTGTAAACACAAGTTATGAGCTTTATTTGATTTCCTATTTATGTGTGAACACAAAAATGATTTAGAATACTTACTAATCTTTGTTTGAATATTAATCTAGGTGTGATATTATGAGCAACGCAACTTTCCAATATGTTTTGGTAATTGATTCCTTTTCTTGTGCACACCAAATCAACAAGATTTGACAACATTCTATTTTGAATTAGAAACTTCTAATCTTGTTCCTTAGGTGTTTAGAAGCATTTTTTAGAAACTTCTATTCTTGAATTAGAAACTTCTAATCATATTCCTTGGGTGTTTAGAAACATTTTTCAGCAATTTCTATTTTTGAATTAGAAACTTTTACTGTCGTTTCCTAAGGTGTTTAGAAACAATTTTTTTAGCAACTTCTATTCTTGAATTAGAAACTTCTAATTTGGATTATTTGGGACATTTTTGCTGTGTAGAGCATGGTGTATATGATCACATAAGGTGGCACACCTGATCATGTTATGCTAACATGATCACCCATATGACTTGCACATGCTTAGGGGTGCTCATATATTTTTGGGTCCACATGAATTTAAAATAAATTCATATTATCTCATTTGGCTAGGATTTTAGCACTTTTGGGTTCACCTGAATTTAATAAAAATTCATATCTTTAAATTGGCTAGGTTTTTTTTTCTATTTTCTTTCCTAATTTAGATTCCCTTGAAGCATATTGAGTAAATGAACCCTTAATTGCGCAACTGAGATGAATTTTGCATGCTATGACCATTCAAGGTGTTCACTTCATTTCATTTCATTTTGTTCCTTTTTCTTAAATTTCACTCCCTGAGAGGTTTTTGAGCATATTTGAACTTGCTAATGGATTCTAGAAACGAATTGGTCTTCATTTATCATTTCCTTTTATTTAATACAAATCTTTAGGATATTACAAATATTGCTCCAAGTCCATTCAATGAGGCGTCTGCGTACATAATATATTCAACGCAATGTGTAGGAGTGACTAAGATGGGAGCCGTAGTCAATCTTCCCTTCATTTCTTGGAATGTTTGTTCACTTGTCATCCCAATTGAATTTTAGTCCTTTTCTGGTCATTTTGTTCATGGGCTCAACCAACTTAGAGAAATCTCAAATGAATCTTCGGTAATATCTAGCTAGGCCTAAGAAACTTCTGATTTGTAGCTGTCTTCGGTTGCTTCTAGTCCATGACAGGTTCCACCTTCTCAAAGTCTTCTGCTGCTAATACTACATGGCCAAAGAATTTGACCATCTTCATTTAGAATTCACATTTACTAAATTTTGCATACAACTAGTTTCTTTTAAGGGTCTCCAATACAATTCTTAAGTGTTCTAAGTGTTCAGCTTCTAACTTAGAGTATATCAAGATATCATCTACGAGTACTACTACAAACTGGTCAACGTATTGCATAAACACTTGATTCATCAAATCCATGAACGTTGCTGGGGCATTGGTCAAGCCAAACGACATCACAATGAACTCAAGGTATCCATACCATGTCCTAAAGATCGTCTTGTGTATATCTAACTCTCGGATCCTCAGTTGGGGATATCATGACCTAAGATCAATCTTTGAGAAATGAGTGGCTTCTCTCAATTGATCGAATAGGTCATCTACCTTGGTAGGGGGTACTTCTTCTTCACAAATAGCACCAGAGCTCCCTGCGGTGACTCACTTGGCCCGATGAATCCTTTCCCTCAGAGCTTGTCTAGTTGAGTCTTTAACTCGATCAGCTCTATTGGTGTCATTCTATAAGGAGGTATAGCTATGGGGTTGGTTCTAGAGTAAAGTTTAATCTTGAACTCTACTTCTCTAGCAAGTGGTAGTCTGGGTAAGTCATCTGGGAACACATCTTCATATTATCGAACTACCTCTAAGTTCTAGATTCCCCTTTGCTCTACAAAGTCCTCCTTAATGAGTTTCTTGAGTTCATCTTTTTGCCCTAAGTAGTTCAGCATAGCTACCAATGAGCTTCTAGGTAATCTCTACATGTCACCATTGATTCTATAGGTTTTTCCTAAGGGTAGTGTTATGGTTACTCATCTCTCAGGACAATTTATTTGTGCCTGATACTGGTTTAACTAGTTCATCACCAAGATTACATCATACCCATAAAATGGAAGTATAGAGAGGTACTGAGATTAGTTTATCTTTAAACCTTAGGTCACAATGACACATTCTGTTTGATGGTAGTTCTTATGGTTGTCGATACATTCAAGGTTACAAGTAAAGTTTTTGTCACTAGTTGCAACCTATCTGCTAGTTTTTCAAAAATAAAAGATTTCATAGCACCTAAATCAAACAACAATTTCACAACGACATTAAACAATAGAAATGTACCTTCTATTGTAGGGACCTAATCCTCTTGAACATTAGCAACGACGAATACTCTGGCCTGGTTTAGCCCATGGCCTCAGTTTTTTCCCTGGTTAGCATTTTGTTGCTGTTGTCTACCTTGAGGATGACCATTTTGTCCTCCTCTTTGATTGTTCTATGGTTGTTGCCATTGTGGAGTTTAGGTTTTGGTAGGATAGAACTTCGCGGTGTGTAATGATTAGTTATAGTGGAAGCACAATCCTTGATGCCTGGCCTACTCTAATTGTTCCTCTATGGCTCGTTTGGGTTGGTTCTAAGTCTAAGGCACTTCATTGCCACCATTCTAACTTGTACTCTTCTTCATTTGGTTTCCTTGGTAATCTTTGTCATTACTTGGCCTCTTGTCTATATTCCTCAACTTTTGTCCAAAGTTGAGTTCTTATTTCAATATCAATGCCTTTTCCACGTCTCTATACGTCTTTAGGCCCATTGGTATTATTACTTTTCCGATCTTAATCTTGAAACCCTTTGTGAATTGGTTGGTCTTCATCTTCTCCTCCCTAATTAGTTTACGCAAAAATTTAGCCAATTCAATAAATTTGATTTTGTACTCAGCTTTCGTCATGTCCTCTGGTTTAATCTAATGAAATCGAACTAAATCTTCCTCAGGTAGCCTTTAGGAAAAACTTCTCATAGAACACTTCCTTGAACTCTTCCCAGTCCATCTGCTTAACGTTAGTAGTTAGAAGTACCATCAAATTGAACTGATGGGTAGCCAACACCACTCTACGGGGACCTGTTGCCCCTAATATGTCCAGGTGTTCATCCAACTCCTGGTGCCATCAAATTGAGATGGTCTATTGTTATGTAGTTAGAAGTACCATCAAATTGAGATGGGCAAAATTTCTATAGCTCCATCAACATGTCTCTTTATTCTTTGTCTTTCCTATCTTATTGTGCTCTATGATGAGCTAGCACATCGAATATTGGCACTGGCTGTTGCACTAGAATCTGTTCTTGTACTTGTGGCTATTTCACTAGAATTTGTTCTTATACTTGTGGCCGTGGCACTGCCTGTGTTATCATCTGAGGTAACGTCCTCATAATATGCTTCATAACCCTCCTGGTGACCTCTGTCAGCATATTCTCAATTTGAGTCTTAGCAACACCAGTTTGTGTTTCCTGTCTCCATGGTTCAGTCTCATATAATGCAGTAGCTTTGGTAGCATATCTATTGGATCCGACCATTATCTACAAGTTGAAAGTCTTTTTAGTGTTTGTTTCCTCAAGTTTTCATTTCGTCCGTGCTATCATGACTTTGAATTCATGTCTCTAGGTTCTCAATTGTTTAATAACTTATTAGTTCATGTTTGTAAGTTCTGTCTGAAGGTTTCGATGGCCTCTAATATTGTTGGGTACATGATTTTTAGTCTCAAAATTAAAATGCATAATATATATATATGTATATATATTCAAGGTTTTAAACGAGTAAAGCATGCATTCAATCAATCATTCAATTATTTAGTCATGCAAGTTTATGCTAGCATAGCGAAATTCCAAGTTTCCCTCTCATGCCTCCAAGTTCAAGTGTCTCATACCACCCTTACTCATCGACAAAGACTTCCACTCAGATATCTCACTACACCCAACCAATTTCGCAAATGTCTCAACAACTAAGGTTTTTCAAACCCCACTATACTTGAACGTCCCATACTAGCCAATCATAGGAAAACAAGTTCTTCCAAAGTTACCGATCACTTACTAAACATGGCCCGTCATTCTTCAAGTCTAGGATTCCTCCATACCCCCAAATTCCTATGAATCTCATACCATAAAGAAGTCAAAGATATGGGATCTTCTCGGTCTCATGTCTAAATGAATTAAGTATTATGTTTTCATACGTTTTCAATGTCTAACCTATGTCCTAAATGTTTTATTCATGATCCACGATGCCTTTCTTGCCAACACCCAAGTCTTTACCTAAGGTCTCTTTCCTAAACTTAGGGTGTCAATTTCTGGTTGAAAGGTTCACCCTCATCTAGTTCTTGTATCACTCTCTGTACTACCTTTTTACATTAGTACTTTTCTTTGCCCTTAATTACCACTTCTTAGTTTCCTTGAAGAAAATAAGTGTGTTCTTTAACTTTGACTATTTATATGAGCTGGTGGGACAACCTCCACTTGGGCAGTGAGACCGAAGTCTACTTAGTAACTGGCTTTCTAGAACATGATAACCCTCTTCCTTTAAATGTTTAGCTTCACTCGAGACAAAACTTTCCCACTATCAACTCAACTCTTCATCTTTGTATCGAAACAAAACCTTTGAAAACATATATTTCTTTTTTGAAAAACAACTTTCCAAAATAGTTTTCAATTTCAAAATAGGAGGTAGGGCATCCTAAATTGAATCAAAGTAAAGGTCTTACCTAATGAATCAAATCTTTCTAGTTCTGCCAATGACATCTACAATCTAAACTCTAATACCAACTTTGTAACACCCCACCTCCCACAACCCAAGCCCATGTTATCGAGTGGTGCTGTCTATTTTTAGAGTTGGGCCGCCTGGGAGGCGGGCTCGTGTTACGTTATCTCTTTTCTTTTCTCTTCCCAAATCCTTGGGACTTCTTCATTACATTAACTTGTGCACAAATATATTTCATGAAAAAAATAATAACGCTATGATGTAAATAAAATCCCATATCATTAATTAATTCAAAATTCAAAGGTACATAGGTGTTGTGTTTATTGTAGCGAAAATAAACTTTAAAATTCTAACAAAGTAAATTGAGCCGACATCTCCTACAATTTAATATACGCTCAAAAGAATAATCTAAGTGTCTTCCATAAGGCCTTGATATCTTTATTTCCTAAAATATTAGAAAGAAGGGGTGAGCTTGAAGCCTAATGGATCAATCCAAATATTTAAATCATTATTTCAACAAATAAGACAAGCATGTCAAGCACTTTCAAAATATTATGTGATTCAAACAGTTTATTATTTTCAATTGTAATTAAGACCAAAAGGGTTTAACATCTAGTTCTAGATCTAGGGAGAGAGATCATTCCTGAAACTCAACCCTTCTCAGTGAAATGGGATCTATCCTAAAACCCAATTTACTCTGAAGTCAATCCTGACACCCAGTTCTAAGTCAAAGGTCTACCATGGTTGGAACACACACGAAGAAATCCTTCCTCGTGCCAATACGTGGTTAGAATCTCAATTAATCTTTGATTAAGTATAAAGACATAACATTCATGTAAATAAATTGAATTTAAATAGAAATTACACATGTGAGCATGGTGACAACGTAGCTTCGATCATATCATTACATAGCATACACGTCTATTTGTGTAAACTTAAACATGCATATTCTACATGGCATGTATAATAATTAATCATGCATACTTAAAGCATCACATACATGCAAGCCTTATTTAAATCAAAATAATAAAATAAAAGTTAAAAATCATCTCGACCTTAAATAGCAAACTCCTTGTTGAACCTTCAGTTAAATCTACTGCAAATCTCCCCAACAGCTAGAACAAAAAATTGTGCAACACTTCATTACTACTACTCCAATTGTTGTTCAGAACAACTGAAGAAAAAGAGGTATGCCAAGAGGGAGGCAGAGAGAGTAAGAAGGAACTTGTTTAGTTCTTGCTGGGGTAAAGAGAATGGGAGTCCAGGCAGGGCTTATGTAGAGCACAAATGAGTGAGATTTGTCAAGTTTGGAGTGTTCCCAACATAGGAAACCTACTAATTCTTCACTTTTGTGCACAAGATTTAGATGTTGTGGTTTTGGGGACTTTCCAATTCATTTTGGGTGGCCCTTTGCACATATTATTTTAGAAAATCGTTGTGTTATCATCGTAATCTTATTCAAGTGCCGCAATAATGGTTCAAAAAATGTTTCTATTTCGTTCTTTTTTGCACAAATTCTATAATTTTTGGGAGATTTTGATGCACTATCATGGTGGTCATCGTCTTTGGCAAAAACACAAGTTTTGCTGTGTAACTTCGCAAAACCCACTGTAGCACCACGGTAGTGTGGCACAATTATTTTATTTTATTTTTATTTCTTCTTGCTTCTATTTCCTTTATTTCTCATCTGGGCTATGTTGAAATGCTCATTGAATTTGCACCAAAATTATCAAAAAAATTCCCAAGAATCGATACTTTATTTATTGAATTTTTCGTACAAATTTTTGGGGTATTTCATGGACATAAGAGGGTTGAACGTCTAACTCTTGCAATAGGTTCGATATTTCTACCCCAGCCATTAGAGATAGAGTACAGGCCATCACCCATCCTTATCCTGACTTGATGAGGACCTTGGTAAAAGGTACTATCTCATTATGTGATGCATCTATCTATGTTCTGATTGATGTTGGTTATACCTTGTCCTTTATTTTTGGATGTACCATGGATGGATTGGGCCTTAAACTAGTTAGGGATTCCACTTAGTTGATGTTGAGTATTGCCACCAGGGAACTATTTACCCAACATGATTTGTGAGGGGTGTGTGCTTAGATTAGAGGATTTTGAGACTATTATAGACCTTTGAGTGTTGGAGTTTCTCGAGTTTGATGCCACATTTGTGAGGGGTGTGTGCATATGTTGATTACTTTGCTAAGAGGGTTGCGTTTTAAATTTCGAGGCAGCCCATTGTTGTCTTTCAAGGTAGAGCTTTTGATAGACAAAGTAATCATGGCAGATTACTAACGCAAAATGATATGGATACCTTAGCTGGTTTGACCACAATAGATTGACCTTTATAGTCGAGTATCTGTGATATTCCAATTGCAAGAGATTTCCCTAATGTATTCCATGAGGATCTTCTTGGCTTGTCCCCTAAGCAAGAGATTGACTTCATTATCGAGTCTAAGGACACGCTTCATTACCTCTAGTGCATCACCTTGGGGTGTTCCAGTATTGTTTGTGAAGAACAAGGATAGGAGCCTGCGATTATGCATCAACTGCCATCAGTTACACAAGGTGACAATCAAGAATAAATACCCTCCTCCACATATTAACGACTTATTTGATCAACTTAGGGGTGCTATGGTGTTTTCGAAGATTGATTTGAGATCTGGGTACTAACAGTTGAGAATTAGGATACAAGATGTATAGAAGACTACATTTTGCACTCGATATGGGCACTATGATGTCTTCATCATGCCATTCAATCTGACAAATGCCCCTGCTATGTTTATGGACCTTATGTAGAGAGTGTTTCAACCATACCTTGATGCCTTTGTGATTATCTTCGTCAATGATATCTTGATCTAATCAAGGTCTCACGAGGAGCGTGCCGAGCACTTGAAGATTATACTACAAACTTTGAAAGAGTATAGATTGTACGCTAAGTTTAGTAAGTGCGATTTTTTGTTATCAGAGGTCTGATTTTTTGGTCATATGGTTAGAGTTGAGGGTATTTCTGTTAACCCCACTAAGGCTGAGGCGATTATCAGTTAGCTGAGATCTACCACCGTAACTGAGATCTGCAACTTCTCGGGTTTAGCAGGTTATTATCATTGATTTGTCTAAAAATTTTTTAGGACTACAGCTCTAATGACAAAGATAACCAAGAAGGATACCCCATTTGTATGAATTGATGGGTATGAGAATGTCTTCCTTAAGCTTAAATGAAGATTAAGATTGGCTCCGGTGCTAGTGTTGCCAAAACCTAACCGAGAGTTGACTATATACTCTAATGCATCATTGTAATACCCTGAAAAAATTGTACTAAATGAAATGAAATGATAAATGAAGACCAATTCATTTCTAAAATCAATGAGCAAGTTCAAATTTACTCAAAAACCTCTCAAGGGATTGAAATTTAAGAAAAGTGAATGAAATGAAATGAAGTAAACACCTCAAATAGTTTAGGCATCCAAAATTTATTTCATTTGCACAATTAAGGGTTTATTTTCTTAGTATGCATCAAGGGAATCTAAATTAGTGGTGAGGAATGAAGAAATATGTAGCTAGGATCCTCGACCATAAGGTGCAAAGCTTAAGAACGAAGGACATTCCCTTAAAGTTCTCTAGAAACATCATGGAGTAAAAGAGGCCACTTTAGATTTGGAAAGTGAGATAATGACTAAGTACCCAAACCTCTTTACTGGAAGTACTGCCGAGTAAATTAGTGCAATTTTGAGGATGAAATTTCTTTTAAGGGGGTAGGTTGAAATACCCTAAATATTTATACAAAAAATTCAATAAATAAAGTATCAATTCTTGGAAATTTTGTGGAAATTTGGGTGCAAATTCAATGAACATTTCAACATAGCCCACATGAGAAATAAAAGAAATAGAAACAAGAGGAAATGGACATAAAAGAAAAAAATTGTGCCACACTACGGCGGTATTGTGGTGGGTTTTGCGAAGCTACATGATGAAACTTGTGTTTTTGCCAAGGACGATGACTATCCCAATAGGCAAATTGAGCACCGCGGTAGTGCATCAAAATCTCCCAAAAATTATAGAAGTTGAGCGAAAAAATAACAAAATAAAAACATTTTCTGAACTATTACTACAGTACTTGAATGAGATTATTGCGATAACATGACGATTTTCTAGCATGATGCGTGCAAAGGGCCACCCAAAACGAATTGGAAAGTCCCCAAAACCCTAACTTCTAAATCTTGTCTGCAAAAGTGAAGAACTGGTAGGTTTTCTATGTTGGGAACACCCCAAACTTATCAAATCTCACTCATTTGAACTCTATATAAACCCTGCCTGGGATCCCATTATCTTTACTCCAGTAAGAACTGAACAAGTTCCTTCTTACTCTATCTGCCTCCCTCTTGACATCCCTATTTTTCTTTAGCTATTTTAAACAAGGATTGGAGTAGTAATAACAAATTGCTGCACAAATTCTTATGCTAACAGTTGAGGAGATCTGAAGTACATTCAACTGAAGTTCAAGAAAGAGTTTGCTATTTAAGATGGAAATGATTTTTACCTTTTACTTTATTATTTTGATTTAAATAAGATTTCCATGTATGTGATGTTTTGAATATGCATGATTAATTATTATATATGCTATGTAGAATATCCATGCTTAGGTTTACACAAATAGACATGTATGTTATGCAATGATATGATCCATTTCACTGACTTCAAAGTAAACTGGGTTTCAAGAGTGATCCCATTTCACTGAGAAAGGTTGAGTTTCAGGAATGATGTCCCCCCCTAGATCTAGGACACAGAGATTAAATCCTTTTGGTTTTAATTATAGCTGAAAATAATGAACTATCTGAATCACATAATATTTTAAAAGTGTTTGATGTGCTTGTTTTATTTTTTGAAATAATGATTTAAATATTTTGATTGATCCACTAAGCTTCAAGCTCACCTGTTCTTTCTAATATTTCAAGAAATTGAGATATCAACACCTTATGGACGACACTTAGATTTTTTTTAGGAGTTTATTAAATTATAAGGCATGTTGGCCCAATTTACTTTGTTAGAATTTAAAGTTTATTTTCATTATAATAAACACAAAGACTATGTACTTTTGAATTTTGAATTAATTAATGATATAGGATTTTATTTACATAATGGTGTTGTCATTATTTTTTTATGAAATATATTTGTGCATAAGTTAATGTACTTAACAAGTCCCAAGGATTTGGGAAGAGAAAAGGAAAGAGATAATGTAACACGGGCCCACTTCCCAAGCAGCCTAACTCTAAAAATAAAAAGCATCGTCGGATGACGTGGTCCTGAGGCGTGGGAGGTGAGGTGTTATAGTTCAACCTGTCCACACTGATAACATGTATGAGGTGGCCTCTGTCTGCCCCGCTAACTCTAGCCTTGTCCACGACCTCTACTTTAACCTCCAGAAAATGTACTCTACTACTCTATTAGTGGCTGTGACTGAACAGGAGTAGTTGTAAGTGTAACTACCATCGTAACGGACTAACCACGAGCGGTGCTCAACAGTCCCTCAGAACAATTTTCCTTACTATGCTTCTAGTGATGACTAGGACCTTGATAACTTTGGATCCACCTATGATAACGATTGAGTCTACAACTGTGCTTGCCACTGGAACTGTGATTGAGGAGTACTACCTAATATAATAGAAATCTCAAGGACTCATCTAATCTATCCATCTCATACTATAGGGCCTCCCTTTGGATCTCCTACAAGGTCTCAGCCCTAAATGTGGAAGTTACATGCTATATAGTAGCTTTCAACCTTCATCGATAAAATTCAACCTTCTCTTTGATCAACTATCAGCCTAGGTACATAGCCTCAAACTATAGGAATCAGTGTGCATAAACTAAAAAACTCCATCTTCTTACATTCTTGTTCAACCTCCAAAATGTAAACCTCAAGGAAAAGCTCTTTAAACCTGGTCTAAGAAGCAATTGGACCATCAATGCTCTTGGTAGATCACCACCATCTACCACCCTTACTCTATGATATATGTGTTGAGAATAACACCTGGTCTGCCTCAGATAATCGTAAGATCTTAGCATTCTTCTCCATATCAAGCAGTCAATCTTTTACTGCCTCTAGGCTAATACTATCCCTGAACTTCTTAGAGCGCAAGTCCATGAAACTCTTGAGAAGCCAGGCATGGGCTCTCTCATCCCCCTATCTACCTAGGGTAAGAGTAGTTGGAGCTACCGTAACTTCAACTGGTGGCTTCGAAGCCATAGGTACAAGTGGAGTAGGTGATGGGCCCACAACAGGTGGAACAGCTGACACAAGCAATGCAGTCGAAATAATAGGTCCAACTAACGTGGGTGGCTCATCCCCATGTCTCTCAACTTCAAAGCGATCCAAGCACTAATGAAGCAATGCAATTTGCGCATGGAGTAAGGCCTCAAGCCTCTAAAATGGATCTGTCTTAATCTCAGGTTAGGGAGGTGGTGGTGGCATTAGCTCCCTAAACCTAAGTGGTGGTCTACCCTGCTTGGGCAATGCTCTACCTCTCCTGGGCAACATCTCTATCTACATTTTGAATTATAATATTGATTATTCATTCATTTAAAATAAACTCAATCCTAAACACTTAGTAATATTGTACATTATATTCAAAATATGTTTTATTATGGATAGTTTTCCTACTTTCTTTAAGTTTGTGGCCTTTGTTCACTTTTGCAATTACTCTGATGTGGCTAGGTTCTTCATTTATCACTGTTCTTCAATTTTGAACCTAGGCTCTATTACCAACACTGTCAGAACATGTTCCCTAACCCAAAATGAGGCCCGACTGACACAATAACTTAATGAACTCACTCATTGAGTCAAGTTTGCCCAATTGCTGCTAAGCTGTAATAACCCAAAAGTCAATGAATGAATTATAGAATTTTGGGAGTTTTAAATATAAAATAAATTAAATAAATATTTTAGAAAATTATAAATGATTCACAATGATGAAATACAAGTGGAAATAAACTTGGGATAAACATTATAATTAATAGAAAATTCAAAAAATATCAAGAAGATGCGAAAAAAAAACACACGGGCTTGATTATCGTGGTAATGACTTGAATTACACGGTAATGCTTGAAAGAACTAGAAATGCGTGAAAACGGCATCATTCTGGTTACCATCGTAATGGTAATTGTTGCTACAGTATGCTTGAGAAAACTGAAAATTTATGTATTATGGTTGTTACAGCAATGCGTTGAAAACCCTAATTTGTCGATGTATTAATCATGTGATTACCGTAATTGGCGTCATTACCGCGGTAATACGTGAAAATTATATATATGTGCAATTTGCATACAAAAACCCTAATTCTCAATCATTCGGATACTTAGTCGTGCAAAAACCCTACCCAGCAGCCACAGACCAACATTTCTTCTTCCCACAAGTATTCTAGTGTGTTCTTAATCTATTTCAACCCCTCCCAATCAGATTTTCAAGCAAAGAATGAAGGAGAATTACATATTAGCGAAGAGTTCGACTGCTGGGATTAAACAAATGGATTATTTATAAGGTAAGGCATTCGTTTCACACAATATACATTTGTTTTCATCATTGACTTGTGTTTTCTAAGGAGATGCACGTTCCCTTGATTTAACAGCTAGTTGGAAGTGTTTGAAACACTCTTTTAAGAGGAACAAAGGAAGGAGCATTTGAAAACAAGGTATAATAAGTTTTTATTCAATATAATGTTTGTATTAAGTTTAGTAGTAGTTTATTGAATCATTGTGAACAAGAGGACACAAAGGAAACTTGCATGAATGTATAGTTTCTGGAAATTACTAGACTACCGTGTTAACAGATGGCAAAAATACACTATTCACGTAAAATCTTCTCTGTTTACCGTGGTAATGGACCACTGTAACATGCACCGCCGATTTCAATGACTAATTTTTTGAGTTTTAATGCACAGATCTGAGTTACTGCAGTTGTACCCTTCCTTACAGTGGTACATAGAAGAATAACATGATAGTATACACTTGATATTACCTAAATGCACACCAATTACTACTCAGATTAAGTGGACAGTGAATCATGATTTAAGGATACAAAATTTTGATATCAAACCATTATAGGTTGATTATTTGAAACATGGAAACAAGGATTAGAACAAGAAGAGCGTAACAACATGTGGAAGTAACTGTCTGAACTCTTCAGTATTATTTTGGTTCAAATATTGAACATGATTGTGTGTTTATTGTTAATTATTGTTTACAAGCATGCTAGAAATGTGTGTGATTCATACGACTGCATGTTTTTCTTTTATGTAGGTTTATAGCTTGCCATGCCTTGTATGAATGTTCAATACAATTTAGAATCTATGCCATGCATGCCATGTGAAGAATAGTATGATTAATGTGATTATGAGCATGATAACTTATCTATTTATATTCATTGGTTATGTATATTGGATATTTGAAATGTGGATATGCTTGTGGTCATTGATCAAAGATGATAAAGAGAATTGACCACATACCGGCATAGTGATGCAAATACTGTGGCAGTAGTCTGGCATCATTGTGGATACTCCTAGCATTAGGCGGGTCTTTATTAGAAATGGGACTGAGAGTTTAAGTGAGACTTCAGTCCTTGGTTTGATGATCAAGTGAGACATCAATCTCAAGATAGGGTTTCGGAGTGTGTAACAGGCCTTGGGCATTACATTAAGTACTCCAACCCTAAGTTGGAATATTGAGGGAGAACCCTTTTCAGTTTTAACGTTAACTCAAACAATTGAATTGTTGAAATGCCTAATGCTTTGCAAGTGCTTGCATGTTTATATCTTGACTATTATAATACTCGAGATGTTTTTGTGTAAGATCTATTAGGCTTTTGAGCTCAACCCCACTAATCTATTTTTTTGATAACCACTGAAGATATTTGCTCACAAGAAAGTAATTGGCTTTCATTAGAGAAGTTTGATACAATCCACTATTGGGGTTGTATAGTAGTAGGACTTTACTTTTGGTTATAATTGTAGGGCATAAGACTCACATTTCATTTATGTTTAGTTGTATTGTTTGTTGACTTCACCCATGGGACCAAGCCTTCGGTTATTGATTCATTTTTTAACTCAGGCCACGGGGTCGAAGTATTTTATTTCAGCTTCTATGAGTTTAATCATCATATGATTAATTTAAGTTGACATGCCATCCTCATGTTTAATTTTGTATAAGGTTTATTATTTATGTTTTCGCACTCTAATATGTTATTGGGATGGTGTGAGAAAGGAAAGAACAAAAAGTGACATCTTGATCTCCGAATATTGATGGCAGAAGTGATCGCATGTGATTCTGTCTCGAGGTGAGAGATGAAGATGCCCAATTAGTGGCATATGTGATAGTATTCGAGGACCAAGGTGTTACAAAGGTGGTATTAGAGCTCATTCAATAGCTCGTTGGGAAGAGCTCAGTCAGTAGCTTGATAGGAAAGAGTTCAACCAGTAACTCACTAATAAAAGTCCAAACTGAGGCCTAAGGTGGACCAATCTTGTAACACCCCAACCCCCACGTTCTTTGAGTTTTGGACAACCACCATTATTTTGATGGTGGACTTAACCAATTGGCGGGTCGGGCCGGTGTTACTTTACAAGCGACACACACTTGACTTTCTATTTTTTAATACCACTTGCCTTAGAGTAAATTCAATAGTACAAATAAAA
>JAJIYU010005643.1:0-22015 GCA_030144865.1 Tinospora cordifolia
AAGCCATCGCCCCAGCAGATCAATGTAAATTAATAACAGTGTGCCTCACAGTATGAGGATAGTAGAAAATGAAGTGTACTGTAGGGCTTGTGACCCACTATATTTAATCA
Organism: Tinospora cordifolia; assembly: GCA_030144865.1. Classification (NCBI taxonomy): domain Eukaryota; kingdom Viridiplantae; phylum Streptophyta; class Magnoliopsida; order Ranunculales; family Menispermaceae; genus Tinospora; species Tinospora cordifolia. The sequence goes on from JAJIYU010005643.1 coordinate 111, forward strand.
TATCATATGTCGATAGTATTTGTATTATCAAAAGATGGATATAGAGCCCACAGAATTGTTTATAACTTTGATTATAAATTAATGTTTTCAGTTATTTTGAAATATTGAGATTATTGTGTTTTTGTTGTATTTATACTCTATACCTTGAGATATGAACTGATGAAACTATCAGATGTGAAAAATGATGAAAAGAAAAAGTAATGTTTCCAGTTCTCAGATAGAAAGCAGGATTGACTGCACTCAGAAGAAATGACGTCTCAAGCTACGAGACAACCACGTCACCTATGACGTATATGAGAAAGATCAGGAGCTGGTGGTGTTACAAAGGTGGTATCAGAGCTTAGGCTTTAGATGTCTTGGGCAAGAATTAGAACGAATTGACTAGTCTGGTAAGACTATTTATTTATTTAATTTAGAAGCCTTACCTCCTGTTTCGGAAACTGAAATGATTTTGAAAAAAAATTATTTTTTCAAAAAGAGATATATGTTTTCATTTGTTTTGTTTGGATACCAAGATTACGAGTTGAGCTGATAGTGGGTAAGCCTTGTCCCGAATAAAGCTAAACATTGAAAGGGAGATGGGTTATCCCGTTCTAGAAAGCACGATTGCTAAGTAAACTTTGGTTTCGCCGTCCAATCTGGAGGTTGTCCCAACAGCTCATACGAGTAGTTGAAGTTGAAGGACACACTTATTTTCTGTATAAAAACCAGGAGGTGCTAATTAAGGGCTAGGAATTCACTAAGGTCCAAAGGATATGTTGACAAGGATTTAAGAACCTAGGTCTAGGAAAGATACCTTAGGTAGAAACTTGGGTGTTGCTAAGGGTGGCACAGTGGATCATAAATAAAAGCTTTTAGGGCATAAGCTAGAGACTAATAGCGTGCGAAAACGAAACACTTGTTTGGTCAGGACACGAGATCGAGAAGATCCTGTATCTTTGGTTTCTATGTGGTATGGGACGCATAGGATTCAGGGATAGAGGAATCCTGGACTCGGAGAATGACAGACCATGTATGGTGAGTGATCGGTGGCATTGGACGAACTTGTTTTCCTATGCTTGGCTGGTATGGGACAGTCAAGTGTAGTAGAGCTTGGGAAGCCTTAGACATTGAGACACTTGTGAAATTGTTTGGGTGCAGCTTTGTCCTGGGTCAAAATCTAAGTGGAAGGGGTAGAGTGGTATGGGACACTTGAACCTGTAAGCTTAGGTGGAAGCTTGGAACCATGTTGTGCTAGCTTGATTGTATGATTGTGTGCTATGCATGCTTTATCGCTTAATTGTTTTAAAACCAAATCCTGTACCCATGCACGAAAAGAACGTAGAAGCATAAACTATTAGACCACTGGACAAATCGAGAACCTAGAAACATAACTCTAGAGTCATGATAGAACAGAATAAACAAAAACAACAAAAATGAATACTAAATTGGCATTAATGTGTAGGTAATGGCTGAACCTAGGGTTGCTACATCTGATGACATTGACTCTCAGGAAGCACAAAACAGCATGGCTGAAGCTAGGATGAAACATCTGATGAATGAGGTTACCAGAAGAGTAATGGAGCTGATAGAATAGACGCTATCTCGAATAATACCTCAGGCGGCACTACAACCACAGGTGCAGGAACAGATTCTGATGCAGTAGCCAATGCAAGCACCTGAGTTTCCTGATCATCAGGAAGAACCAAATGACTTGGAAGACAGTGAGCACAAAAATTGTTGTTAGAGTTGAAGAAGCTAGGACCATACAATTTTATGGTACCACGGATAGTTTAGCAGCTGACCATTGGTACCAAGAATTAGAAGAACACTTGGATGTGTTGAGAGTAACAGGTCCTAGTAGAGTAGCGCTAGCCACCCATCAATTCAAGGAACCAGCTAGAAGTTGGTGGCGAATGGTAAATGCAGACCCGACTGTTAATGTTAGCAGAATGAACTGGAAAGAGTTTAAAGAGATATTTTACCAGAAATTCTTCCCTGAAGCAACATTGACGAAGATGCAGGAGGACTTTGTTTAGCTGAAGCAAAGAGAGATGACGGTAGCCGAGTATGAGGCCAAATTTATCGAATTGGCCAAGTTTTCACTTGAATTAATCAGTGAAGAAAAGCAGAAGTTCAATCGCTTTACTCAGGGTCTCAAGATTGAGATCCGAAAACTGATAAAAACCACCTCTCTGAAGACACACAGAGAAATAATAGATAAGGCATTAACTCTTGAACAAGAGCTAAATTTTAAACAAAGGCTGAGAAACAAAAATAAGAGGCCAGAAGGTGACGGAGATCACCGAGGAGATTTGAAGAAAAGAAATACCAACCAAAATAACGGGAACAATATGCCTCAACGGCAAAATCGACCCAAAACAGAATAACAGCTGGAGCTGGCAAGATGACAAGGGCGGTGCTTCAACTGTAATCAGCGAGGGCACCTATCGAGGTTTTGTCCTAGCAAAACTCAGACACGACAGCAACAACAACCTCTGAATCATTAAGGTGGAGCACTGAATGTACGTCCTCTACAACAACTGCCTCCACAAAATAACACCCAGGGGCAAAATCAAAATTAGGGTCGGGCACAAAACCTAAACCAGGGTCGTGGGCAAAACCAAGCTAGAGTATTTGCCATCGCTAATGCCCCTGAAGACCAAATCCCTACTGTTGAAGGTATATTCCCGTTATTTAACATTGTTATAAAGATCCTGTTTGATTCGGGTGCCACTAAGTCATTTGTGTCAGAAGAACTAGTCAGGAGATTACAATTAGTGACATCTACATCACCAGAACCATTGCATGTGTCCACTCCCATAGGAGACACTATAGTTACTCAGAAAGTTTGCACATGTGAATTAAGATTTGGAGACAAACTAATAACTGTTGACCTTAAACTATTACCTTTCCAAGGGTATGATGTGATACTGGGTATGGACTAGTTGACTCAACACCAGGCTCAGATCAATTGCCTAAGACGAAGAGTCACATTAACTCTACCATCCGGAGAGTTAGTAAAAGTCAATGGAGATATGCAGAAACTACCTCGGAGTCCTATGACAGCCATGTTACATTGTCTAAAACAGAGTGATGACTTCAAACAATTGCTAGAGGAGGATATTAGATCTGGAGAACCTAAGAAGATTTTGGAAATACCTGTAGTATGGGAATATGCAGATGTATTCCCAGATGATTTACCTGGACTACCACCACACAAGGAGGTAGAGTTCAAGATTGAACTTTATTCAGGCACAAATCCTATAGCTATTCCTCCTTATCGAATGGCGCCAGTAGAACTAATTGAACTCAAGACACAGTTGGATGAACTCTGTGAAAAAAGATTCATTCGACCCAGTGAATCACCATGGGGAGCTCCAGTATTATTTGTGAAAAAGAAAGACGGATCCATGAGGTTGTGTGTCGATTATCGAAAGTTAAATCTGGTAACCATAAAGAACATGTATCCTTTGCCAAGGATAGATGACCTATTTGATCAACTAAGGGGAGCTACTCATTTCTAGAAGATTGATCTTAGGTCAGGCTATCACCAGTTGAGAATCCGAGAGTCAGATATACCCAGAACAACCTTTAGAGCGAGATACAGACACTTTGAGTTCACCGTGATCCCTTTGGTCTGACCAATGCCCCAGCGACATTCATGGATTTAATGAACCGAGTGTTTAGACAATATCTTGACCACTTTGTAGTGGTATTCGTAGATGACATTCTAATTTATTCAAAAACAGAAGCCGAACATTTGGAACACTTGCGAATAGTGTTGGAAACCCTCAGAGGTCACCAACTATATGCCAAGTTCAGCAAGTGTGAGTTCTGGATGAAGACGGTCAAGTTCCTTGGCCATGTAGTATCAGCATAAGGCATCTCTGTGGATCCGGAGAAGGTGGAAGCTATCATGAATTGGAAACAACCAAAGACAGTTATGGAGATCAGGAGTTTCTTAGGCCTGGCTGGATACTACAGAAGGTTTATACAAGATTTCTCTAAATTAGCTGAACCTATGACCAAGCTAACCAGGAAGGGAGTTAAGTTCAATTGGGATGAGAAGTGCGAACAATCATTCCAAGAACTTAAGAAGAGATTGACTACGACCCCCCATCCTATTCACTCCAACCCATGGGGTTACTTTTACGCTTTATACGGATGCATCACTAAATGGACTGGGAGCACTATTGATGCAAGGAAGACAAGTAGTTGCTTACGCCTCGCGACAATTGAAGGTCCTTGAGAAGAACTACCCCACTCACGACCTAGAGTTAGCAGCCATTGTATTTGCCTTGAAGATTTGGAGGCATTACCTTTATGGTGAGAAATTTGATCTGTTTTCAGATCACAAGAGCTTGAAGTACATCTACACCCAAAAGGAGTTGAACCTCAGGCAACGGAGATGGATGGAGTTCTTGAAAGACTATGATTTTCAACTACCCTACCATCTAGGGAAGGCCAATGTAGTGGCTGATGCCTTGAGTAGAAAGTTCAACAAACAGGAAGAAGAAAAAGGCCAGAGTACCAGTTGATCGATGACTTTAGGCTGGGTGTAACTCTGAATGAAACACAAGCCTACCTCTACACTATGTCTTGTAAATCGAATCTTCTGCATCAAATCAAGGATGAACAAAGACAAGACAAATGGCTTACCAGTTTGATTGAGGGAGTTACCTAGGGTAAGCATTCTGACTTTAGGTTAGATGTTGAAAATATCTTAAGGTTCGGGAAAAGGATCTGTGTACCTCAAAATGGGCAAAGTAAGTAGACATTACTAAATGAGGCTCATCAAACCAAGTATATGATGCATCCAGGTGGAGATGAAATGTACCAAAACCTTAAAAAAGACCTACTGGTGGAGGGGCATGAAAAGGGACATAGCCCAATATGTCTCTAGATGTTTAACATGTCAACAAGTGAAGGCAGAACACAAGAAACCTTCAGGGATGTTACAACCACTTCCGATACCAGAACGAAAGTGGGACAACATCGCGATGGACTTTGTTAGTGGCCTGCCAAGGAATCAAAAAGGGGAAGACACCATATGGGTGATTGTGGATCGTTTGACGAAAGTAGCTCACTTCCTACCCATTCGATCTACAGATTCTGTTGGAAAACTTGGAGAGCTATATGTCAAGGAAATTGTCAGACTCCATGGTGTTCCCACAACCATTGTGTCTGATAGAGATTCTAGGTTCACTTCTCAGTTCTGGCAGAGTTTGCAAAAAGAACTAGGCAGTAGACTCGCCATGAGCACTGCATTCCACCTCAGACCGATGGACAATCTGAAAGGGTCATTCAGATATTAGAAGATATGTTAAGAGCTTGTGTCCTTGATTTCAAAGGCAACTGGAGCAAGTACCTACATTTAGCAGAGTTTGCCTATAACAATAGTTATCAGGCAAGTATCAAGATGGCTCCATATGAAGCGCTCTATGGCAGACCCTGCAGATCGCCGTCTTGTTGGGCAGACTTTGAGGATCGGGTCCTCACAGGACCAGAATTGGTAGAAGAGATGAACACCCAGGTAAAGAAGATTCAGAAGAGGCTAATGACAGCCCAGAGTAAGCAGAAAAGTCATGCAGACAAAAGAAGAAGACCTCTAGAATTTCAACCAGGTGACCGAGTTTTTCTGAAGATTAGTCCACAGAAAGGGATAAGACGATTTGGAATCAAGGGGAAGCTAGCACCGAGGTTTTTCGGCCCATTCGAGATACTCAAGCGGGTTGGTGAGTGCGCCTATGAGCTGGACTTACCAAACCGAATGTCCTTAGTGCATAATGTATTCCATGTAATGATGTTGCAGAAGTACGAACTAGACCCATCACATATCATACACTGGGAGGAAGTTGTACTTCGAAACGATGCAACTTACGAGGAACCAGTAATTAGAATATTAGATCGTAAGGTACATAGTCTCAGGACCAAGAAAATTCCACTTGTTAAGGTTATGTGGAGACATCATGATTTGGAAGAAGCAACTTGGGAGTTGGAAAGCGAGATGAAGAACAAATATCCAAGTTTCTTCACCCACAATACCTAACCAAACAACATTGACGTGGATAAGTACAAATTTCGAGGACGAAATTTATTCTAAGGAGGGTAGGTTGTAATACCTACAATTTTAGTGTTGTAATACTCGAAATTTGAGTTACAATTTAAAAAAATTAAAATTTACTGTTCAAAAATACGGTTACTGTTCAAATATACGGTTATTGTTCACAAATATGGTCACTATTTTGTCGGCAGACAAAATAACTTTCGGTGGTTACTGTAGCTACAGTAATAGGCACTGTAGCTACAATAACAAACTATTTGTAACTGTGTGGTTTCGTCTTTTCTGCCAGAAAAATCTATGTAAACCCCCTCTCACTCTGAAAATTCATTCCAGCAAGAAAGAAAGAATTTCTTTGCTTACTCTCTTCTCTTCTCTTGCTCTTTAGCTGTTGTAGACAGCAAATATAGTAGTAGGAAGGGGAAAACCCCAGTTTCTGCATAGCAGTAGTGAAGATCTACTGTTGGGTGCCTCTTTTGAAGCAATTGGAGGGTCTTTCTGATCAAAGCAAGTATAATCACTCTGCTCTAGTCTTTATTTAAGATTGGAGATGTCGTTATTCGTTTCAGTACGCATATGTAATTTATTGTTCATATATACGGTACTGTTCATATGGTACTGTTCACTGTTACTATTTAGCACTGTTCATATATACGGTACTGTTCATGGGCATCGATTAAATTACATTTTTGAAACATAGATCCTGAAGACTGTTGATCAAAGAATCGAAACAAGTTGAGATAATACTGCAAGGATTCAGAGAAATACTACTGAGGTAGAAGTGATTACTCTACTCTCTAGTATTATTTAAATTTTAATGCTGAATATGTGATGTTTACATTGTTTGAATGCCTAGAATTATGCAAAATTATTGATTTAATGATTTTTCTTTATTTTTAATTTATATTATTTATAACTAAGAGAGTATGCTCTGTAGTTGCATCTTGTACGATCTTCTACATCAAAATCGACAGTCATTGTTTTCATTTATGAAAATATTGAATCATGATGTCATGCTGATGAAATGTTTAATTATTGATGAAATATTTATTTTATTATGCTCTGTTCACAAAAATAAGATTAAATAAAGATTTCAACCACGTACCGGCGCGGGGATGAATGTCCTTCGTGTGTGCTCCATGCAGAATTAGAACTGGTTGTCAAGATTGACACTTGAATGAACTAGGTTTCGGAAATGATCCTAAAGAAGGGTTTGAGTTTCAAAATTGATCTCTCTCCCCAGATCTGGAACACGGAGGTTAACCCCTTTCGGTCTAATTGACAACTGTTGATAAATAAATGTTTGAAACGCTTAAATGATGATAAGTGTTTGCATGTTCAGTGTTTGGTTTAAATAATGCTATGGATGTACTCTGTATGATCCACTGGGCTCTTGAGCTCACTTAATCATTTTTTTCAGGTAACTATTGAAGCCATCGCCCCAGCAGATCAATGTAAATTAATAACAGCGTGCCTCACAGTATGAGGATAGTAGAAAATGAAGTGTACTGTAGGACTTGTGACCCACTATATTTGATCATATCATATGTCGATAGTATTTGTATTATCAAAAGATGGATATAGAGCCTATAAAATTGTTCATAACTCTGATTATAAATCAATGTTTTCAGTTATTTTGAAATATTGAGATTATTATGTTTCTGTTGTATTTATACTCTATACCTTGAGATATGAACTGATGAAACTATCAGATGTGAAAAATGATGAAAAGAAAAAGTAATATTCCCAGTTCTTAGATAGAAAGCAAGATTGACTACACTCGAAAGAAATGACGTCTCAAGCTACGAGACAACCACGTCACCTATGACGTATGTGAGAAAGATCGGGAGCTGGTGGTGTTACAATGAGAGCCTAAACAGTGTTTATATGGAGTTCAACTAGGTGAGAATTAGCAAATTTGCTATTTCTTCATTCTTGCAAACAGGAAATAGTAATTTAGGGTTTGAAGACTTTCCAATTCTTTTTGGGTGGCCTTTTGCATGCAATATTTTGGAAACTCGTCGTGTTACCGCGATATTCGCATTCAAGTACCATGGTACTAGGTCAAAAAATCATTCTAATTCGTTTCTTGCACACACAAACCTTACTTTTTTTTGGTTTTCTTATTGCACTACCGCAGTACCCCAAGCCTAGTACGGTGGTGTTGCGATTCCTCATTTTTTCTAAATTTATGTCGTGTTGCCACAGTAATGCTTACAGTTATCATAATAATCGCGTCGCATCCTTTTTTTTATTGTTTATTACTATTTTCCTTGTTTATATTATCCGTGATTTACACCTTATATATATATATATATTCACTAAAGTTTCCATTCCTGTCGATTAATTTTATTTCTCATTTTGGCTACTTATATATACAATCTTGTATTCCCAAAAATTTCATAAAATTTTCAAAGATCAATTCTTCTTTATTTAATTTATTTAATCGAATTTCGTACAAAATTTTGAGATATTACAACCTACCCCCCTTAAAAGGAATTTTGTTCTCGAAATTTGCACTAATCCGTTCGACTGTAGTTTTATCATGTGTTTCTAACGAAAAGGTCTGGGTACTTAGCCATGATCTTCCTTTCTAGCTCCCAAGTGACTTCTTCTACTTCATGATATTTTCAAAGGACTTTGACCAAGGGTGTCACAACCCACTTCGTAACAGTGACGTCATGATCGATACATAATACCAAATATATTACGCCTACGTATATAATACTATGTCAGCCTCTTACCCTCAGTACTACTCCATATCCACACAATAATTTCGACAGAGTCTCCCCTAAAATTTTAACTTATCCTAAAATAACATTTACACCTAATAAACAATATCATCAATTCACAAGTCCATAACATATAATATTCCACCTACTATCATCAATCATAGTTCATAATTCATAATCAACAATGTTCCACACTCTTAACTAGTATGCACAGACCAAATCCATATGGTGATATTACATATATTGTGAAAATTATAATTATACAAAAATACAGCCCACAAAATAATCAAACCTACGCACATAACAGTAATGGAAGAGTTGTCAACTCTTCTCGTGCTGGCCTCTTCCCTTTCCTATGTGCTCCTAAAATATTGAAGATGATAAGTGAGCGACAACAAGGCTAGTGAATAATCTTTATTTATGATATTTAGATGCATTTAAATAACAATACAAAAAATTAAGTTAGATAAAACATTTTAGCCATACATACATGCAATCAACATAGTGATCATGCTATTTTTAATGCATCATTTAATAAAAACATGCACATCCACATCTTTCAAAAGTGGAGTCAGTCTTACTTCTTGTATGACCTAGACAATAGTAGACTGTACCTCTAATTATCACCTACTCTACAACCATTTCGACGATTATCACATAGAGAGAAGCTGATACTTCTGATGGCTCAGTCGCACATGAATTATCACGTAAGAAGTATTGTTTCCCATGGCTCAATCTAACGAAATGATACCATATTTTAGATCTACTCTTACAAATTTAAAACATGCTGCCATGTAAGTACAATTTTATAAATTTCAAACTAAATGCAATAGATGTCAATACAAACAACATGCTTATATTCAAAGTAATTTTATATTTACAATGTCATATAAATAACCAAGATAAAGAAATACTCATAGAATACCAGCAACTTAACCCTGTTGGGCATGTATCTCACTTCCTGATATGATAATTAGCTACTTCCAAATTTACTGTAAAATTCAATAATATATAATTCACCATTCCATATATAATATATATTTTTTTCTACATCAGTTCTTATTTAATAAAAATCAAGGGGTTTGACATAATATCACCAAAATTATCATCCAATCAATTTCCAATATCCACTCCAAAATCTAAGTTCCAATCCATCACCATAATTATCCAATCAAATATAATTTCAGATGTGTAAATTAAATTAAATTCATTTTTATAAATAACCTCTAACACATTTGTTTTTCATATTTAATCACATATGTGCATTAGACCTCACGTATTGTTGTGCATTAGCTTGAATAATCTCAATAATCTTTAAAGTTAATTTCTTGCTCATATACCATATTTTTATAATAGAAAATAAAATAAATAGGCTTCCCAAATATATTTTTACTATTTTTTTTAATTTTCATAAATAACCCAATTGGTCAATGATTCACCAAAAATCCAATTGATATCCAAAATTCACGAATTTGGTGTCAATGGGTATGTATTTTCATTCTTTGCATTCCTATAAGTTTCAATCAAAGTTTTATTGGAGTTTAACATACCCAAAAACACATCCAAAGGTTATTCAACTTTAGGTATTTATTTTGGTGTGTACAGGACAAACGAATGAAAACTAATCGTATATTTGCAATCTACGTATTACTAGGAGTGTTTTGGTATAATTTTTTACTGAGTTTTACTAATGGTGGGGGAATACCCCATTTTTGGGTACCACTATAAAACACCTCTTACGATAAAAATTACACCCCTAGGATCGTCGTATGCGGCTTATTTACTATTTTTGCAACAAGAATTGGAAAAAATTGCTTACCTATGCATAAAATTTGTCAAAAAACTAGATTTTCCTTCCTTCGTTCCCCTTTATTTCTTTCGATTTCATTTTTGGTTCTTTCTACATAAAATGAAAAGTGAAATAAACAAAAAAGAAAACGAAATGAATTGAGCAAAACCCACCGCCTGATTTTATATTAAAAAAATAATTACCCTAGTTTGAGCTAAATAATTTCAAAACAACATATCCCTATATAACTTATTCTCATTTTTACCTTTATTTACAACCAGTCATAAATCATATCTATATTTATGTTTTTATTTTCTTAATCATCTAATCAACAATTATATATATATATATACCCATTGACAATATCTATCTCCATTATTTATAATTCTATAACCATAATAGTAATAATAATAATAATAATAATAATAACATCACTATTATTACAATTATTATTATTATCATTAAATCACTCAAATTTATTTATTTATTTAATTTTTTTTCCAACCCTCTTTATAAATTGCATTTTTTCCTACATGACGTTATTTGTAGATATATGTACGTGTATAATACTTGCGTATGCACACATATGTCATGTTCACGTGTCATAAAAATTACAGGCTGTTACAATCTTTCCAACTTAAGAAATTTTGTTCTTGAAATTTAAATTAAAGGAACATATCTTAAGTAGTGAAAAGATCTAGAAATTGTTCCCGCTTCTTATCTTCACACTCCCATGTTTGCTCTTCATTATCATGGAATTGTCATTTGACTCTGACCAAAAGAATTTCTTTATTTCTCAATTTTCGTATTCTTCTACTAACTATTTGTATAGGTCTTTCCTCATAGCTAGTATCCTTTCCAACTTGGAACTGAGTAAAATCTAAAACATGTGTCAGATCTGGATAATACTTGCGCAACATGGACACATGAAACACATTTTGAACACCGACTAACTGAGGAGGTAGAGTAAGTCTATATTCAACTAGACCAATCCTTCTTAGAATCTCGAATGGTCCTACAAAGCGTGGAGCTAATTTTTCTTTCACTCCAAATCTCATCTAACCTTTTTGAGGGGAAACCTTCAACAGTACCTGGTCACCCACTGCAAACTCTAAAGGTCTATGATGATGATTAAAATAACTCTTTTGACAATCCTGGGCTTTCTTTAAATTTTGTCTAATCTACTTAATCTTTTCTGTATGATCTGCAATAACTTTTGGCCCCAATAACTGTGATTCTCCAACTTCATACTAGCAAGTTGGAGATCTGCACGGTCGACCATATAAAACCTCATACAGTGCCATGCCAATATTAGTCTGATAGCTGTTATTATAAGCAAACTCACACATAGATAAATATTTACTCTAAGTCCCACCAAACTCCAATATACACGATTTGAGCATATCCTCTAATATCTAAATCACCCTCTCAGTTTGACCATCGGTCTGCGAGTAAAATGTTGTACTGAGATGGAGATGGGTACCAAATCGAGAGTGTATAACTTGCCAAAATCTCGATGCAAATCGCGAATTTCTATCCGACACAATAGAAATAGGCACCACATGCAATCTCACAATCCCTCACAATCTCATAATCTATCAAGTATCTGGTGTTAATCGAAAGAAAATGTGCAGACTTAGTCAATTGGTCAACAATAACCCAAATGACATCATATCTACCCTGAGATTTAGGCAGTCCTATAATAAAATTTTAACATCTCGAAGATTGGTATGAAATTTGAAAATTTATTTAGAGAATTATATGGAATTGACGGATGAAAAATTTGGTAAGTCCTAGTTTAGTCAAATAAGGAATAAAATCAATTTAATGGATTTTTGGAAGAAAATATATATCATGGGATATCATAGCCAAAAAATACAAGGATATGTGCTATTTTTTAATGAAAACAAGATTAGAAAGTCAATTTGGATTAAGGTTTGACAAAAATCCGAAAATAGAACATGAAATTCGGTTGAAAATCATATAAATATCACTCAAAATGCATCCAACGGCTACAAATCGTTGATCTAAATCTAATATCGCAATCTGACGGCCGCAAGATGATTCGCACCAATGCTCGAGTGCACAGGATAACGAAGATCGAACGGACGAAGATGATCAAAGACGATCGAACAGTCGCGATCAAAGCCACGAAATCTCGATCGCGAAGTCGAATGGTTCGACTCTGCGCACGCCAATCTCGACCCTACGATCTGATCTGTGTGCATGTCTCGAGGACGATCTGATGCGCTAGAAAAAATGCAAAAAATAGACGAAAAATTCGTCGAAATTAATGAAAAAGTCGAGATAAATATCAAAAATTGATTTTTAAATTTCAAAAAAAATTCAAAAATACTTATTTTCCTCTTATAATTAGGCAATACAAAATTTTAGATAATTTAGGTATTTTATTCCAAGAAAAACTCAAAAATTTTTATTTTTTCCCCTTTAAAAATGTATATAAACCCCCCTAGGCTCTCACTTCCCTCATTCCAAAAATAAGAATTGAAATTTCCTCTTATTTTCTCTAAGCCCTCTTCTTGACACCTCTTCTCACCTTTCTTTCCTCTCTCTGGTGTGTGAGAAGTTTTTCTCTTGGGTTGGGGAATTAATTTGGGTGATCTTCGTTGGCACTAGTGCGTGGGGGAATTGTTGCAGAAATTTTTGAAGAAAGCGTCACAAAGTGGAAGTGATTTCTAGAACACCCTTATGTTCTTATTTAAATTTATGACATACTAATTGTTTGTGTGTTTTTCACTGAAATCAAAGATTTTCAATTTCAGTTTTTTAACACCCCAATTTTCGACCGGACCTCTGTTCACGTGTGGATCATCGCCCGATGAAAATCAAGATGCTACTTAAAAATTTCGTTCTGTCAAAATCTTTTTCTTCAAAAATCAAGTTCATAACCCTTTGTTATCAAGTCAATGTCTATAAAGATATTCTGTGCAAGATAGAAAATCACAATCATTTTTGCCGATTAAATCATAAGCAATGCAGCGGAATACTTTTAAAACTATTCATTTAAACCAAAATCGTTACACAAGGAAAGCCATTGAAAGATAAATAAACCAAAGTTAAACCAACATAATCACATTAAAACGATTTTGTAATATAAAACTTGACCTTCAAGTCACCTATCCCAGACAACCTCCCCATGAGGTGTCTAATCAAAGTGCAAGTCTTTTGAAGTAAGTCAACATATTCTACGTCCAGGTGTACCTGAAAAATAAAGTGGGAGTGAGCACGAAAGCTTAGTGGATCGATCCTACACATCACATGCATTATACAGACCTAATCCAAAACATTACACACACTCTCAAACATTAGGCGTTCAAACATTCATTTGTTTTGGTTGCAGTCTAAGATCGGAAGAGGGTTGAGATGCCTCTCAATAATTCCCTGTGATCTAATCAAATCTCAGAAGGTTCCAATAACCGTCTAAAATCAGTCGTGTCATCACTATCACAGCTTAAGAGAGAGTATTTATCGCGATGTCGTATCGTCTCCCAAAGACTTCGAGTTGTCACAGTCAGCTCTGGGTGGGAATACCTACGATCCGCCTTGTGGCTCGACAATCTCAAGTGGTAACATATAGGAGATGCCACCTCGATTCGCTTCAGGCTCGTCAATCGTACCAGTACGTGGATTCTTAATAAACCATCGTCTTATTTTAGTTTTACAAACGATTTCAATCATGCCAACCATCACACATATCATGGAAAATAAATCAAATAACGTAGGCTATTCACATACGAAAATAATGAAGTCTAAATGCATGATTTCCTATTAATGCGTGCTATAAATAAACAAAACACTATTTAAATCAATCATCACACTATCATCCAAGCAAGCCAAACAAGTTCAATCAATTTTATCACAAAATTCTAATAATCCTAAACTATTCAACCAAATGTTTTGAATCTTAAATCCATATAATACAAATGAGCAAGGAAGTCACACCCACCTGATTCTGTCGTTCCTCAGGGCGATCTTGCCTTCTTCCAAATAATCCGACATTATCGCATTGTCAAATCTAAAATTTAGCAATAAATAAAATCTTCTCAGTTTCTACTTCATGTTCAATCTAGTCTATGACATTCTCAATTTGAGTAGTTTACAAATCAATTATAAGGTTTAAATATCAACTTTCGCAGATCTTGAGTTGTTCCTACATTTTTGGAATTTCATATAATTAAGATTGAACAATTTTAGGTTTTTCAAATCTCCTAATTTGCCATTACTAGTTATGTTTATATTGTAGGAAAATAGTACTTCTTTTAACCTTTACTTTAAAACTAAAATTATCATCATCACATTTCAAGTTCCTACAATTCATTTCTTTCTAATTAGATTCATAATAACTTATCTTCAAGATTTAATAATTTATTAACATCATGATTAATTTAATTACGAACAAAATAAGACTTCTATTTATCCAGTCTTTAGCCTCGTTTGCAGTTAAGACTTCTAGTCTTTTCCTATCAATAGAATTTTGTTAAACTTAGTACTATTATTAGTATTATTATTTTTATCTAATATCACTCCAAACAATTTTCATTCATTTAATTTCCTAATTTAGATATTTAACTACTTGAAAAAGTATTTAATTTAATGATCTTAATTTAATTACTAAAATTAAATACTTAAATGAATAAATGAAAGATCCATTAGTTAATTTTTGTTCCTCAACTCTTAATAATTTGTAATTCCTAATTCTAACTAATGTATCTTAATGTATATGAATTTCCTATACTATCTTATGGTATTATTCAATCTACATTAATAAGTCCATTACACTTTGATTACCAAATAAACATGCTTAAATTTCATAATCTAAAATCCATTAATTTTCTTACCTTCTAATTTGGTCACCCACC
Organism: Tinospora cordifolia; assembly: GCA_030144865.1. Lineage (NCBI taxonomy): Eukaryota > Viridiplantae > Streptophyta > Magnoliopsida > Ranunculales > Menispermaceae > Tinospora > Tinospora cordifolia. Next base: position 15,555 of record JAJIYU010005643.1, read on the forward strand.
AGCTGCAATCTGCTTTTCATTTCCGTCCAACCATAGCAACGACCAGCTTGCTGGCGTTCTTCTTCTTCATTCAATGGTTGCAGCAACTACAACAGCAGTGAAGTGTTGTTGCTCTGATCACCTTCCCTCCCTCTGTTCATCTCACCAGCCATCATCATTGGCATTGTCTTCATTCTACGGCAGAACAATGCTCGGGTGGCAGCAGCAACTGCCATTACCATTATAGCAACATAGCTACCATGCTCTATTCTTCTTCCCTTGCGTGAGATGCAACAGCTTGGGTCCTCTGTTTTTTTTTTTTTTCTTCCTCTGCTCATGCAACAACTCCCGACAGTAGCAGCAGCTGCAATAGTAGCAGTAGCTGCAACCGAACACCATAAACAGAGCACCATTGCTCTGTTTTCTGTTCTTTACTCCTTCGTCTGGCATTGACGACGACAACAGCTGCAACAGCCTGGAGCAGCGGCCATGGACAGCAAAACCAGTAAAGTTGGTCCCTACCTTCATCTTCTTCTTCGTTCGGCAGCAGGGAACAACAGAACTAACAGCTTATAGCTCCTTCTTCATCTGCTCTTCTTTGTCTAACGGCCGCTGTATAGCTTCCTCTTCGTTCCTTATGTTGCTAGCCGTCCCAAAACAGAGTATAACGCACATACTATTTCTGGTTCTTCTTCGTCTTCGTCGTTCCTCCAGTCCACGGTAGCAGTAGCGGCAGCAACTATAATGGCCAGCAGCTGCAACCGCCCAACCATGCTCTACTCTCTGCTCTGTTCCTCTTCTTCACACACAGGCAGCTTCTTCATTTTCATTTCCCCTGTTTTGGTCTTCCTAGACGAGATACAATAATGTTCCGTTGAATGGTTTGCTGCACCTTCTTCATTCCCCTTTTAGTTCTTCTTCCCGTTTAGCGAAAACAGTAACAGTAGTTGCAGCAGCTACAACCTGGAACTTCTTCATTCCTCTTCTTCTCGTTCGGGTTGCAGCTGCAATAGTCCCTCTGCTGTTCTTTGTCCAGCAGTAGCTACATCCGGCCAGCAATGATCCCTGGTTTCTCAATCACTCCCCCTCATCTTATTCTTCATTCCACAGCAGCAGTTTGGGTAGAAGCAACCACCATCGCCCAGAATTTTCCTCCATCGACTTCCTTCGTAAGCAAACAGCCACCGCCCCTGTTTCTTCTTCTTTCTTCTATTCGTGTCAATTCCAATTTTTTTTTCTTTGTCAATTGATATACCGATAACCTTATTAAATCTTTTAAGTATATATATATGTGTGTGTGTGTATATTTCCTATTTGCTTTACATATATATATATATATATATATATATATATATACATATACTACTCATATTAATGTATATACATACCTTATCATAAATATATATGAGTTATCATACTATTATTTTCCATTAATATGTTTACAAATCAACAAAATTTTCTAATACTACTTTTCCTCATTTATGTGTTATTTTATTTTATTTTCAATTTCTCATCCTCTTCTGAAATGATATTTCATTCTATGTTCACTCGCGACGTGGCGCGCTCGCAAAGTTTCGAAGTGTTACAGTTTTAGAATTTAAAAGTTTATTTTAGTTTTTCAGTTTGATTCATGTTTAAGCAATTATATCATCCATGCCATGTTAGTATCATGCTTAGGCTTTTAAATTAAAGTATGATGCATGTTTTATGAGTGTTTCATGAATTGATTGTGTATATTCTAAATTTTAGTTTGATTTCATATTCTAAAATTATTTTATGAGATCATGATATGAGAGTTAATCTCAGACGATGGTGATAATAAACATGTACCATCATAGTGGTCAAGGCGACGTTATGGATGTTCTTTTCATATGAGTTAGGTCATATGGTTTTTAGACCTAAGTACTTGAAGGTCGTGTACCACAGTACCTTGTGAGTCACCACGTGTAACGGGTTGATGCTGACACGTGCCACTAACGAGTTGATGCCGAGTGGGCCCCGTTTACTTAGTTAAGGGCATCAAGGAATTAAAGGCCCTTTCGGTCTAAGACTAGACTTGAACAAATTGTTGTTTGAAACGCCTAACGATTGCAAGTGTTTGAATTATGATTGTGTTATGAGTTTGAATATGAAATATGATTGTTTGAAAAGGATCCACTGTGTTATATGCTCACTCTTTCCTTTCTTATTTTTTTTTAGGAACATGAAACCTATGAAACAATTGAACATGGATAGTTCTTAGAAAGTTTTTACCTTATTATTTTAGAATTTTTATGGAAATGTTGCCAAAAGTTTAAATCTTTTCTACTAAAAATTATTTTGAAGTTTTCCACTGTAATAATTAATTTTTTTTGAAAAGTTGTGTACTTTCAATTTTTCTATTATGAATAAAATAGTTTGAATTTCTTTATCTCTTCTAATTTGCCTTGAATTTTTATACAAAGGCACGAGATATTGAAAAAGAGAAGAACAAGTGTGTGTCACTTGTAAAAAGTAACATCGGCCCGACCCTCCAGTTGGTTAAGTCCACTGTCAAGAGAATGGTGGTCATGTCCAATGCTTAAAGATACAGGGGTTGGGGTGTTACAAAAATCTATAGTAATATGCTAGCATTTCCACGCTGGAATGGGTAAGGGTTGCATCTAACCTCCAAGTTTTTGATGCTCAGCTTTTACTTGTTGGCACACACTACACTTCTGCACATATTCGACTATATCTTTCTTTATCTCAGCCACCAAACTATCTTCTTCGTATCATCGTACATTTTAGTAGACCCTGGATGAATAGTATATTGAGATCTATGTGCCTTTTCTAGTAATGCTTCCCTTAACTCCCTATTAACAGGTATCCATAACCTTCCTTGATAATGCAACACACTATCAAAGCCTCTCTGCCAATCAACTCTATCTGCATCGTTAGCCCAAGTTTCATATATCGTCAAATCAGGATCATGCTGATGTATTCTTTGATCTTATGAATATGAGAGTCTGTCAACTGAATATGCATCTGAGCACAAATATACATGTGGATCTATGGAAAGAATACTCATCATAGTCATTATCTCCAAAAGTCACCATTCTTGGGACATCTGGAAAGCTACCACACTAGTCTCTACCTGTTTTCTACTCAGTGCATCTGCTACAACATTGGCTTTCCCAAGATAATTCTCCAAAATGAAGTCATAATCCTTCAGGAGTTTTAGCCATTTACGCTGCCTCATATTCAGCTCCTTTTGGTCAAACAGATATTTCAGACGTTTAATGTTTAGAATACAGTCTGAACCGTTCTCCATAGAAATAATGTCTCCACAGTTTCAACACAAAAACTACTGTTGTTAACTCTAGATCATGTACAGGATAATTTTTCTCATGCACCTTTAGCTGTCTAGATGCATAAGTGTAACACCCCGGCCCTCCCGTGGGTTCCCTTGGGCTGCGCTCACTCAGAATGCGCGCCCGTTCGACTGGGAAGCCGCTGTCGCGTCTTCCGCCGAGAGCCGGAGCGCTACTAAAATCATTTATCAGATCTATTCTCAGGTTATGTTTCTATCTTTCAGATAATAATAAAACCATTTTAAATAGACACCAATTTTTTTTTTGAAATAAAACTCCTATGTAAATAAATTGGAGCCATGAAATTTCAAGTGAATTAAAAAGCATCAATAAAATTATAAGTGAAACAAGCAACATCAAGTTCAAAGTTGAACAATTTAAAAGTCTCTAAAATAATCCCAAAACATTTAATTAAGTGTAAAATGTGTAGACCAAAAGAAAAGAAAATGGGCACATGCCCAGTTTAGTCAAATACGAAAAAATAAAAACAAAAATGCGCAGCAAAGACTATCAACCTCTTCGGCGAGGTTTCAAAACAACTGAGTCCTCTGCGATGTCCATCGACTCGTGCTATCTCAAAAATCACCTGAAAAGAAAGGGGGTGAGCTCGAGAGCCCAGTGGATCATACCTATACATCGCTAGCATTATTTAAATCATAAAACAAAATATGTAAAAACTTTCATTACATTAGGCGTTTCACACATTTTCTGTTTTGTTATAACCTAAGACCGAAAGAGTTCATAACCCTCTCGGTAAGCCCCTGTGATCCGCGAGCGAATCCGGGTACGCTATACAGCCATACCGTGGGGACCACAGCCTAAGGAAGTGGTAACACTTTACAGCCATTACCAGCTTTCGAAGACCATATCAGCTGTCACAGACAACTCTCTAGTGGGGGTACCTACGATGTGCTTAAGGCTAGTCCATCGCAAGAAACTCATGATGCGTCGTTGGCTCGTCCATCGCACCAGTACGTGTGTTCTTAATCATCCTTTAATCTTCTTTAATTTCACAATTCATTCCAAGTCATGCAAATCAGCCATCAACGTAAAATAAATTTTTCAAATGAAGAAGTTTGCATGCTTGAACATTCAAGAAAAACGCTTCAATGGGACTAACTATGCAAAATACTAAAGCAATATAACAAGTCATTATGGATTCACATACATTACTCCAAACAAAAATTCACAAAATATCCTAGCATGCTTCTGGTTACATTAAATGTAAACACGTATCATGTTTTGCATTCAAAATCTAAATAAGGTTAGGGAGAATGATAATCACACCCACATTAGTTTTTTTTTTTCTAGAGTCGCTCGCACCTCCGCGTCGCCTCCACTATCCTTGATCTGAAATTAAATCAAGAAAATTTATTAATTTATTCCCAAGTTCCTCCTATTCACATCAAGACTCTCATTAACGTTAATTTTCGATCGTATTCTTTTCATGTCAAAATTAAATTTATTGCGAACAAAATAAGACTTCTCAATCTAAACTCTACGCGTATCTCCTAAAATATTAATCGTTACCTAAAATTATTTCCACTAATATCAACTTAAGGGTTTAGGATTGAAAAGACTATATTTTTCTCAAAAACATTAGACTTCTGTAAATTCCCAAATTAATTCAAATAATCGATTTTTGAAATATATATCTCAATCTTCAAACCCCTTTAACTTCGATATCCAGCATCCATCATCATCCAAAAATTCACATGTATTAGTAATAGTTTTAATGAGAATATAAATAAGGTTCCAAATTTCTAAATCTTATTTTGCGCGTCTAAAATCAACGAAATAGTAAATTTTCAGCTTTCATAAATTTAGAATCTAGGAACATATATATTATACCTCTTCTACCATGTAAATTTATTCCTAGTTAAATTAGAATTTAATCCATAAAAATCATATCTCAACCATCCATTCAAAATTATATGCATCACAATAATATATCCACTAAAATGTTGATTAGGCTTCAACTTCATATATTTATATATTTTTTTCTACATAAAGGCTTGATTTCCTAGACTTTATTTCACGCGTCAAAATCACAGAAATAACAAATAATAAATAAATTTTTAGCAATCGAAGAAAATTTAGAAATCAAAACTATAAATCATAAAAATGTAAGAACGTTGGAATCAAAATTATACCACTGTTAAGCTTTCCTTATGCGCGACTCGCGCAACTTTTGGATTTGCAATTCCTTTGCAAAGCACGAACTAGTAGATGCAACAGCTTCAATGAAAAATACGAATTCACAACAAGGAGTCGCAGCTCTTCTTCACGGTGAGTAGCTGTCCAACGAAAATGCTCCAAGCTGATAGTGAAATGTGGTAATGGCGAACACCAAGTAGTTGAGCAACCCAAAATCACGCACCAGCAACTAGATCTGGTAGCTGGACCACCAAATCGCGTGATTGAGCTAGAAACAAAACCAAATCTTGGCTGGTTTGAGCTCGTGCAAGTGGTTACCACAGCCGATCTGGTTGTGTTGAGTTAGATCGATGTGCTTTGGACTTGCAAGCACTTCTTCTTCAGTCCGTCTTCTTCTTCACGGTGGAGTGTTGTGGCTAGTTGGATGCAGCAGTAGCTGGACCAAATCACGCACGAGAATGCAGTAGTGGCAACGGGAACGGAGGTGAGCTGACGGTGAGGAATGGCAATGGAGGACAACAAGCAGTCGAGCAAATCTAACTCACGCACAACAACTAGATCCAACAGATCTATAAGCATCACACATGGACCAGATCTGGAAACACTCTTCACGCACCAGCAAATGCACTAGTAGCGGCACCACGAGCTGAGGCGTTCTGCACGTTCCTGCAGCTCAGATTAAATGGCAACTGCGAGTGGCGAACAACATGTAACACCCCAACCCCCACATTCCTTGAGTTTTGGACAACCACCATTATTTGACAGTGGACTTAACCAATTGGCGGGTTGGGTCATGTTACTTTACAAGCGACACACACTTGACATTCTATTTTTCAATACCACATGCCTTAGAATAAATCCAATAGTACAATTTCACATTATATAAAATCAAGGCATTTAAAGGTAAAGAAAAATTCAACTTCTTTATTAATAAAAGAAAGTACATAACTTTGTAAACTATTACATTGTTGATCAATAATCTCAAAATAGAAA
>JAJIYU010005644.1:0-21941 GCA_030144865.1 Tinospora cordifolia
TTAAAAAAAATCATTTTTTGGTGAAAATCAAATCCAATGAAATCCATTTTCAATTAAAAAAAATTTGATGAAATTTTCAGTTCAATGAAAATCAATTTATCTCTTTAATATACATTTTTGTTAATTCTTTTTTTGTTTGTTTCCAACTAAGCACATCATCAATTAATCTTTATATATATGTGTAAATTAATTCTCTTCATTCATCATTTTCATTTCATTTTTTTATTTATTACACTCATTAATTAATACAATTCTTGTAAAATCGTATATTTTCATTTATAATTCATTAATTGATACATGAAAACATATGTCGAACTTATCGACTCAATGTCCAAAAATACAGGACGTTACAGGAACACTGGGGCATGTTTACCTTTGGTCCCTTATGTCAACCATAACAAACTATTGTTTGAATCGCTTAATCTCTTTAAATGTTTGTTATGCATGTTATATTTATTTTGAAATAATAAGTTAAATTTTTGGAATGATTCACTAGGCGCTTAAGCTCACCCTTCCTTTTAATCTTTCAGGAAATTGAGAATCAGAGGTTGCTGGAATTTATCTTCGATTATTTTTCTTAGAATTTTTATTAAATTATAGAACATGTTGGCCCAAGTTATTTTTGTTTAAAATTTGAAGTTATTTGAGATTTATTCCGCTGTAATAAGCAAAAGGTATTGTACTTTTGACATTTTGAATTAATTAATGATATTGAATTTTTCTTTGTATCATGGTGTTGATATTATTGTTCACAAAAAGGGAATAGATTAATGATTAATTATTTTATTTAGAGATTTCTAAATATGGGTTTTTCTGAAAAATGTCATGTGTTTCTAAATATTCGAAAAGTCCCAAGGATTATCGGAATAGAAAAAATACGTGAATAATGTAACACGGGGCTCGCTTCTTGGGCGAGCCAAAATTGGAAAGGAACCACAGTGAGATGACATAGACCCAGGGCACAGGAGCTAAGGTATTACATCATTGCCCTGGTATGTGGTTAAAATATTTATTAGTCTTTTCCTAGTGAGTTTAATAATATAGTACAATCACTATTCAGTAACTTCCAAAATAGTACATGATATTCAATCATTCAAACCATATGAATAATGAATACAAGAAAGGATATTTCATGGTATATATCATGCATGTATCAAGTCATTCAATCATATCATTAAGCACACACATATATAATGTAACACCTTAAAATTTTACGAGCGCGCTACGTCGCGAGTCAATATGCAATAAGATATTATTTTTGTAAAAATATGAGACTTTATGTAACAATCTCGAATTTTGCAGCTTGTGTGCATTAATAATAATAATAAACAATTTTCAAAAATATAAATTTAGGTTGAAAGATAAAAAGTTCAAAAATTGAAATTCATTGAAAATATAAATATGAGTATAACAAGATAAAAATAAACTTATATATAATATTAATTGGAATTAGTTCGAAAAAATAAAAATAAAAATAAAAATATTTATATACATGATAGAAGAATTAAAGTGATTAAATGATTAAGTATTGGTATTATTATTATTATATATTGATGCTTATAATAAAATTTAAATAAATAAAAAAATTATAAGGAAATTAAATCAATTTCTGAATTTTGGTTGAAAAAAATATATGAAATTAGAGGAGCAACCAGAATTTTCTGGTGTGGTTTGGGCGGTGAAAGAAGAACCAAACAAAACAAATGGAAAATCTGGGATTTTGATTTTTAACTTCTCTCATGGCTGGCCGTGATTTGAAGTTCCAGGAGTGAAATTCTGGTTCAGTTGCTGGAATGTGAGGTATGAAGAAGATGACGAATTGAAGCTTCGGTTGGAGCGTGATGAACCAGGAAACAGGGGAAGGTTGTGGCAATGTAAAAAGGAATGGAGCTCAAGTTGGAACGTCCAGATAATGAAGAAGAAGACTGAAACTGCTGCTGCTGCAAGATGAAGAAGAGAAGATGCAGCTGCTACTATTGTCGTTGCCACTACCAAACGGAGGAGAAAAGGAAGTCAGCAACGGTGATGCCGCTGCTTTGGGGTGTTGTGGCATGAGCAGAGGAAGGGAAGAAAAAAAAACAGAAGACCCGAGCTGTTGCATCTCACGCAAAGGAAGAAGAGGAAAGAACCGACTGCTGCTGGGTTGAAGATGAAGAAGTTGTGCTGCTGTGAACCACACACAGAGGAAGGAAGAACGGAGAAGAAGCCGTGCTCGGTTTTGAAGACATGGATGTGGATTAGTGTGTTGATCAAATGATCAAAACAGGGGCGAGCGGGGCGTGTTGTCGTGGCTGACCGAGACGTGTGTGCGTGATGGAGTTGCAGCTGCTGGGTTGTGAAGCATGAAATGGAAGAGCATAAAAATCTAGATTTTGGGTTCATTTTTTGAGTGTTTCGGTTGTGTAAAAACAGAGGAAAGGAGAATGAAGGAGACGAATGAAGAAGACACCAACAACCGTGTGTGTTGATATGGGCGTGCAAAAGCTGGTCCATGAGTTGCTGGAAACGGAATTGAAGAACGATGAAGAGTGTTTTGTGAGTAGGACTTTGAATGCGATTGTGTTTGATTTGTCAAGTGTTAGTCGTGATGCAAGATGAGGAGTGAATAGACAAAGCTGAAATGGTGGGGGTTGCCGGTGCACTGCCACCGTGTTTGCGCAACGAAAGAAATGGTGAAAGTTTTGATCTGAGTGAGAAGCAACGGGCAACAAAAGGAGATTCGTTATTCGCGTCGCTCATACGAAGAAGATGACGTGAGGTAAAAATTTGGATTTTTAGATAGTATAAAAATTATTTTAGTTGATTATTGATGCAAATGGAAAATAATAAAGTTTTATGCTTCAAATAGAAATTAAATAAATTAATTATGAAAAAAAATTAGTTTAGAATATTTCTTTAATAATTTAAATTAAATAAATTTAAATTTAGACTATTTATAAAATGTTGAACATGAGAATTAATTGATTCAATAAAATTAAATTAATTGATCTATTAAATTAGAATTGTAAAAAGAAAATAACTTTCCAATACATTAATAATTTTATTTAATATTAGAAGTTTATAATTAAATAAACATTAGGAGTTTAAAATCTTTTATAAGAAAATAATAAAATCTTAGGTCATAAGACTAAACTTAGAATATTTGGAAGTTTTACTTTGTTTGTAACTAAATTAATTAAGATATTAATAAATTGTTTAATTTTTGAAGATTAAGTTATTAGAAGTCAAATTTTACAAAAAGGCTTGTAAGTAAATTATTAAAGTTGTAATTTCAAATTTAGTAAAAATTTAGAAGGCTTAAAAACTATTTTAAAATTAGAATATATAAAATTTAAGAATTGAGCAATAATCCAAAATTTGTTGAAATTGATATCCATACTACATGATTATTTTAGAAATTAAATAAGTCTAAAAGTAACTTGAATAAGATTAAATGTGAACTAGGAAACTAATGAATATCATTAACGGTTGAATTACAGATTGTAGATTTTGAACATCGGCGATTTCGAAGGAAAGCAAGGTCGCCCTGAAGAACGGCGAAATCAGGTGGGCATGACTTCCTTGCTCATCTGTATTATATGGATTTAAGATTCAAAGCATTTGTGTGAATAGTTTTAAGTTATTAGAATTTTATTAGGAAATGGATTGAAATTATTTGACTTATTTGAATGATGTGTGTTGTATGATGAATTATTTAATCCTTGCAAAATTAGTTTTTGACATGATCTTGCATTTAGATTTACTCAAATATGGCATGCATGACTAGGAATATATGCATCTAGATATTATTGCTTACTCATACATCTTGTCTGCAAGCATAGTTTGGATTAGGTTCTCTAGTGTATTGTATGATGCCTGAGGTGTTTGAGATTGGTTGTAAAACTAAAATAAGACGATGGTTTATTAAGAATCCACGTACCGGTACGATTGACGAGCCTGAAGCGGATCAAGGTGGCATCTCCTATATGTCACTACTTGAGATTGTCGAGCTACAAGGCAGATTGTAGGTATTTCCACCCAGAGCTGTATGCGATAGCTCGAAGTCTTTGGGAGACGGTAAGACGTCGCGATAAGTACACTCTCTTAGGTTGTGATGTGAATGTCAATTGATTTTAGACGGTTATTGGAACCCTCTGAGATTTGATTGGATCACAGGGAATACCGAGAGACATCTCAACCCTCTTCCAGTCTTAGACTTTGACCAAAACTAAATGAATGTTTGAAACGCCTAATGTTTCAAAGTGTTTGTAATGTTTTGAATTTGGTCTGTATAATGCATGTGATGTGTAGGATCGATACGCTGAGCTTTCGAGCTCACTCCCACTTTATTTTTCAGGTACACCTGGATGTAGAGTATGTTGACTTAAGTCAGGAGACCCACACATTGATTGGACACCTCATGGGGAGGTTGTCCGGGATAGGTGACTTGGAGGTCATGTTTTAAGTATTTTACTAGATTGTTTTAATGTATTTACATTGGTTTAACTTTGGTTATTTTATGTTTTAAAGTATTTTGCGCTGCATTATTGATGACTCACATTAATTAACCTGGTGAATGTCTCGAGTAATTATTTTAAATTCTTTTGTTTGTATGAGAAATTATCCAGAGATTAACTTGAGAACAAATGATTATAAACTTGATTTTGAAGAAAAAGATTTTTATAGAACGAAATTTTCAAGTAACACTTTGATTTTCATTAGGCGACGATTCACATGTGAGGTATCACGTGAACAAAGGTCTGATTGAAAATTGGGGTGTTACATATTATTTATTTAAATTGAAATAATGATTAAAACCCGGTAGTCATCACCATCTATCCAAAAGTTTTATCGCTTCGAGATCTGCACTACTTTGGATCTATCTGAAATGTTGACCTAATTTAGATCAACAACTATTTTTAGCAAATTTATTTTTCATCATGAAATATGTTTGTAATGTTTATCATTTACTTTTTACTATTTATTTTTTGTACCACATTATTATTATTTTCAGTGCGCTCACCATTTTTATTTTCAGTGTATTGTATACAATTGATGCAATTTATTTGCGGGCTTAGTAAAATATTGTTTTTCATTCATGAACCGTATCATGATAAATTAATTGGCCATTCTATTATTAAATTAAATCTTTTGAGATTTAATTTAATGATATCATACATATTTTACACAATTATCAAATTTATTTTCATTAATGATATACAAAATCCTTGTTCTCTGTATCTTGATATTTTTAATAGAAAGTATTTTATTTTCCAATAGTTTAATTTCTGATTTTTTTACCTTTTTTAAATATTTTATTTTTTTGATTAATTTATAAATAGCATTATTTTTAGCAATCTTACAGTTTGTATAATTTACTAGTTTATTTTACCAATTATATACTCATAGTCTATAAGTACTTATGTTTTTCATTTATTATGGTGATTCTCTATTAAATAAATTACTGATTTTTCTTTCCATTTAATTAATTTTATCTTATTTATTGTCTACTATTTTATCTTAGGCATATAGTAAATTTATATCTTGATCTATAAGCAATTATTTATTTATTTTATTTAAATCCCTGACTTTCAACATCACCATAAGTCACTAATTTTTCTGAAATAACACACACACACACACACACACGCACACACATATATATTTTGAAATTTATTATTTTCACTTGTTTTTAATTATATTTTCAGAAATTTTATTTTTTTAGAGTTTTTTTTTTCTATTAATAATCCCATAAATATAATTTTTTTCTTTTACTATTTTTATTCTATTTTATCAATTGGATCATTTTTGCTTAAAATACATTTATCATTGTTCAAATAATTTTGTAAAAATCATTTTTATTATTTATTAGTGTATTTTAACCCTGCAAATTAATTTGAGTGATTTTCTCTATTTATTTTTCCTATTATTATTTTTATGATTTTATACACTCTATTTTTGTAATACCCTAAATTTTTTGTACTCAATTAAATGAAATTTATCATTTATTTAGTGAAATTTGGGTGCAAAATGAAACCAAGTTCATTTCAGGGCTAAATTTGACGAGTTTCAAAACTCTCATTTAGTGCCCTTTAGGGACCCAAAACAACTTGAAATGAAGTAATATGACATGAACCAACTAAAGGGACAACATATCCAAAAATTAGAACAATTGGTCAAGGTTAAGGTTTTCATTTGCCAAACGACTTTCAAGGGGTCCAAATTAGAAAGAATTGTCATTTAGGGTACTTCAGGGGATCGAAATGACCCTAAGGTTTTCATTTGCCAAACGACTTTCAAGGGGTCCAAATTAGAAAGCATTGTCATTTAGGGTACTTCAGGGGATCGAAATGACCCTAAACAAAATGGAATGGCATGAAGTAAAAATATGAATGAAATATCCAAAAATCAGAAAAATTGACCAAGATTTGAATTTTCATTTGCCTAGTGACCTTAGTGGGTCTTAAATAAGGAAAGTTTTTGAAGGAAAATTACCTAGGGCCAAACCATACCTTAAAATGTGCATTAGGTTCATGTGATTCCAAAATTATAGGAAATAAATTATAATTTCATGTAAATAAGGAGAATAAGTTTTTATTTAATTTTTGTGAACCCATGAAGTCATGACCACCCCAACTTGATTATGTACACCAACACCCACTTACGCCAAAATCGGCCCAACCATGTACATGTGTGTGTGCACACATGTGCGTAACCCTATTTAGATAGTTTTTTGAAACCAAAATGATCATCTTTGACTATTATATGGTGTCCCCTCAAATTCAATATTGTACACCTATACTTGATGTCCAAGAAATAAGAAAATGAGAAAGTATTCCTTATGTATTTGTGTGATAAGCAAACAAGGAAACCAAAAAGGAAAGTTGCCATGAGCACATAGGGGACGTCCCATTTGAATTATAATATGATTTAAACCACTTTTGTGCTCACATATAGTTAGGAAACAAGATTATACTCATATCTTTTGAATTAGAAAGCCATAGTGGTCTCACTTGCCAACCATAAACACGCTTGCCCTCTTTATGCAAACCATCCCTTTATGTATAGAAACTTGCCCAAATTTTTGTAAGCTTCCCAAGCTACCCAAGGCTGCCCTAGGACATCCCATATGCACTCATGAACATCTATATAAACCCCCCTTGCTCACTTTTATCTCATCCCAAAGCAAAGAGTTGACACTTCTCTCTTTATTTGTTCTTGCCCTCTTCTTGGAAACTCTTCTCACCCTCTTTTCTCTCTTGTGTGAGAAGTTCTTATTTCAGTATTTTAGAGAGTTATTGAAGTAGTCTTGTTGGTGGTTTAAAGTTCTGAAAGTGGTTGATAAGGCGAACTTCTGCCAGATTCAACAAAAACTCGGATTACGATTGAGGGGATTTCTTGAACTTCTACTTTTGCTCTTTCAAATTTCTAGCATGTTCATACTTGTTTGAATTGTAATTTTTAGCATGTTTTATTTTAGTTTTAGCATGTTTAATCATATTTTAATTCTAATTCAACATGTTTTTATGTTTTACTCACTCATGAGAGCATGTCATGCTTAGAATTCAATGTTTAGGATTTAATTCAATGTATCAAGCATGCTATGTAATGTTTATATGCTTTTTTGGTTGTTTAAAATTCTGATATTTTCATTTTGAATTTCTTTTATGATTATGTGCTTCTTAAATATAAGAAATTGAAGATAAGAACCACGTACTGTCATAGTGACCCGTATGGGTGCTATGGGTGTTCTTAACACATGCTTGGAGTGTGTGGTTGCGGGACGCAACTAAGGGATACTTGGTATGTGGCATCCAATGAAAAGTGACAAAGAAATGTCTTTCCACCCTAAAGAGGGGTATCTAAATCAAGAACATCAAGGGAGTAGAACCTCTTTCAGTCTTACGTCAACTACGACAAAAAAATTGCTTGAATCACTTAATGCATGAAAGTTTTTGAATTTGGATGTGCTATTGATTTGAAATAGTAACTTAGTTGTTTAATGAATGATCCATTAGGCTATGTGCTCACCCCTTCTTTTTATTTTTTAGGAAATTGACTTGAATCATGAAGGCCATGGATATTAGATTATTTCTAAGTTTTGAAAGTTCTACTATAAGGGCATGTTGCCTAAATTTTGAATTTAAGACTTCAGCTAAATTTTATTTAAGTTTTGAGAATTATGTACTCAAGTTTTGATTTAAGAATGTAACTTTCTTTATTTTATTTGAATAAATAAAGAGTTTAAAGTATTCTTTTATCTAATTGTATAGCCTTATTGAATTGAAATTTAATACATTGTGATGTAACCATGAACATTTTCAATAAGTGTTTAAATAAAGGAATTGAGATGCAAGTTGTGTACTTGTAAATGTAATATAGGACTCAACCCGCCTTGTGGTTGAGCTTAAACCTTTTTCTAGGGGGCTGGGGTGTTACAAAGGTGCCTTGGGCTAGAATTAGAAAGTCAATCAGTGGTTGTTTGACTAGAATTAGAAACTCAAATTAGGGTTTCACTTTGAATTGAATTGAATCTTGAATGCCTTGGGCTAAAATTAAAAAGTCGATTAGTGGCTATTTGACTAGAATTAGAAACTCAAATTAGGGTTTCACTTGGAATTGAATTAAATCTTGAATGCCCTACCTCCTATTTTTGAAATTGAAAAACGTTTTAGAAAGTTTTTTAAAAGAGGAAGTATATGTTTTTGAAATATTTTGTTTGGATACAAAGACTACAAGTTGAGTTGATAGTGGGTAAGCCTTGTCCCGAGTAAAGTTAAACATTGAAAGGGAGGTAGGTTATCCCGCCCTAGAAAGCGCGGTTGCTAAGCAGACTTCGGTCTCGCCACCTGATCTGGAGGTTGTCCCACCAATTCATATGAGTGGTCTGAGTTGAAGAACACCCTTACTTGCTATAAAAAAAATTAGAATGTAAAAAATTAGGGCAAGAAACTATTTCGAAGTAAAAAAAGATGCCAAAGGTGGTGTCTTGATTAGACATAGGTTGTGAGTCAACCAGTTTGAAACCATGGGTCTTGGGGATTGACCTTAGGTAGAGACATTGGTGTAGCCATGGGTGGCACAGTGGATCAAAAACATAAATCTCTAAGACATAGGCTAGAGACTAAAACTTGTTTGAAAATAAAAAATTGTTTGATCAGGACACGGGACCAGGAAGCTTCTGTATATTTCGATTTCTATCTAGTATGGGATGCATATGAATTCAGGGACATGGAGGAAGCCTGGACTCGGAGAATGATGGACCATGTGTGGTGAATGATTTGTAACTCTGGCAAAATGGGTTTGTCTATGCTCGCTAGTATGGGACGGTGGAGTATAGTGGGCTTGGGAACCTTATTTATCGAGCAATTTGTGAAATTGTTTGGGTGCAGCTTTGTTCTGGGTGAAAGCCTAAGTGGAAGGGATAGAGTGGTATGGGACACTTGAACCTGAAAGCTTAAGTGGAAGCTTGGAACCTTGCTGTGCTTGCTTGATTGTATGATTTCTGATATGCATAATGTAATGTTTAATTGCTTTGAGACCAAATCCTGTACCCATGCATGAAAAGAACCTAGAAGAAAAACCTTTATGCCACTGAACAAATCGAGAACCTAGAAACAAGAATCTAGAGTCATGATAGTACGAACATTTGATGAAGCAAATACTGACGACCTACTCGATTTATAGACAATGGCTGGGACAAGAAGGTACGCTACTCGATCCACCAGCTTTGATGAAACTGAGCAATGGGAACAAGAATTGCCTACTGGAATGGAGGCACGGATGGAGACCATAATGAATGAGATGTCACAAAGGGTGCTGGATCAACAATTGAGGGCACTTTCACAAATAATCCCTCAAGCGGCTCCTCAGCCACAAGTACCTGAACTCGCTCAGGTTCAATAGCCAGCACCTGTGGCCCAAGATCCCGAATGTCAAAGGGCTCAGGAGAGTTTGGAGGATGAGAAACAGAGGAAGATGTTGATAGAGCTACAGAAGCTCCATCGTCCTTCATTTGATGGGACTACTGATTGGATCTCGGCGGACCACTGGTACCAAGAGATGGAGGAAATTCTCAATGTACTTAACGTAATGGGCTCGAGGCGAGTGGCACTGGCCACGCACCACTTCAAAGGGCTAGCTAGAAGTTGGTGGCGTATGGTAAGGATAGACCCTAATGCAGATGTTGATAACATGAGCTGGGAGAACTTATCAGAAATCGTCTA
This sequence comes from Tinospora cordifolia, assembly GCA_030144865.1. Taxonomy (NCBI): domain Eukaryota; kingdom Viridiplantae; phylum Streptophyta; class Magnoliopsida; order Ranunculales; family Menispermaceae; genus Tinospora; species Tinospora cordifolia. Next base: position 10,206 of record JAJIYU010005644.1, read on the forward strand.
TGAAAAGTTCTTTCCAGAAGCAACCTTAAGCAAGTTACAAGAAGACTTTGTTCGACTGAATCAGAAGGACATGACTATAGCTGAATATGAGAGGAAGTTTACCGAACTAGCCAAATTCTCTCCAAATCTGATTAGGGAAGAGAAAAGAAAAGCCAACAGATTCGCACAGGGCCTCAAGATGGAGATTCGAAAGATAGTGAAGACTCTGGGCCTAAAGACTTACAAAGATGTCGTAGAGAAGGCCCTAACACTAGAATAAAAACTCAACCTGGAACAAAGGTTGAGGGGAAAGAATAAGAGGCCTGAGAATAAAAATGACTTAGGGGCTCAGAAGGAAATGAAGAATGGTAAGAAAGCACCACCTACACAGAAACAGGGGCGGGCCAAGAATGAATCAAGGGAACAAGCAAGGAAGTAAGGGCTTTGTTTTGTGTGTTACCAAAAAGGGTCATTTGGCTAGGGATTGTCCTAATGCACAAGCTCAAGCTCCTCAACAACAGCCACAGTAGGGAGGAGGTCAGAATAGTCGTCCTCAAGGGAGGCAACAACAACCGAATGCCAATCAGGGGCATAACCAGGGCCGTGGGCAGAACTAGGCTAGAATGTTCGCTGTTGAGGCTCAAGAAGACCAAGTCCCTGTAGTGGAAGGTACATTGTTTTTTGTTTAATGTTGCCGTGAAATTGTTGTTTGACTCGAGCGCCTCTAAATCCTTTATTTCTGAAGAACTAGCTGATAGGTTATAACTTGTAACGAAAACACTGCATGTAACATTGAATGTGTCTACATCAATAGGGACCTTTGTGACTTCAAAAAGAATGTGTAGTTGTGACCTAAGGTTCAGGGATTAACTCATAACAGTAGATCTATGTACCTTACCTTTTCATGGCTATGATGTAATCTTGGGAATGGATTGGTTGGACCAGTACCAAACCCAGATAGATTGTCTAAAAAGACGAGTGACTATAACCATACCTTTTGGGGAAACCAATAGAATCAATGGGGATATGCGAAAACTACCGAGGAGTCCAACGATAGCCATGTTGAGCAGCTTAAGGCAGAAGAATGAGTTTGAGGAACTCTCTGAAGAAGAACCTATGGAATTGAAGAGGATACAAGATAGCAGTGGTTAGTGAGTACGAGGATGTGTTCCCAGATGACTTACCCGGACTACCACTTGCTGGAGAGATAGAGTTCAAGATTGAACTTCACCCTGAAACCAACTCTATAGCCATACCTCCTTATAGAATGGCACCAGTAGAACTGATTGAGTTGAAGTAGCAACTCGACGAGTTTTGAGAGAAAGGGTTCATTAGGCCGAGTGAATCACCTTGAAGAGCTCTGGTGTTGTTCGTAAAGAAAAACAATGGTTCTATGAGACTTTGAGTCGATTATCGAAAGTTGAACCAAGCTACGATGAAGAATAAATATCCTTTACAAAGGATTAATGACCTCTTTGATCAATTGAGAGGAGCCACTCATTTCTCGAAGATTGATCTTAGGTCAGGATATCACAAGTTGAGAATCAAGGAGTCTAATGTACACAAGACGACCTTTAGAACAAGATATGGACACTTCGAGTTCACCGTGATGCCATTTGGTTTGACCAATACCCTAGCAACATTCATGGACTTGATGAATCGAGTGTTTAGACAGTATCTTGACCAGTTTGTGGTAGTATTCATAGATGACATCCTAATCTACTCCAAGTCAGAGGTCGAACACTTAAAACACTTGCAGATAGTGTTGGAGATACTCAGAAGGCATCAATTATATGCCAAGTTCAGCAAGTGTGAGTTCTAGATGAAGACGATCAAGTTCCTTGGCCACGTAGTGTCAGTAGAAGGCATCTCTGTAGATTCGGAGAAAGTGGAAGCGGTTATGGATTGGAAGCAACCTAAGACAGTTACAGAGATCAGGAGCTTCTTAGGCCTGGCTGGATACTACAGAAGGTTCATCCAAGATTTTTCCAAACTGGTAGAACCTATGACCAAGCTGACCAGGAAGGGAGTTTAGTTCGATTGGAATGAGAAGTGTGAACAATCATTCCAAGAACTAAAGAATAGATTGACTACGACTCCTATCCTAGTCACTCCAACCCATGGTGTTACTTATACCCTCTATACTGATGCCACATTGAGTGGACTTGGAGCGGTGTTGATGCAGGAGAGACGAGTAGTCGCTTATGCCTCGCGACAGCTGAAGGTCTATGAGAAGAATTACCCTACTCATGACCTAGAATTAGCAGCCATCATATTTTCCCTGAAGATTTGGAGACACTACTTTTATGGTGAAAAATTTGATCTATTTTCAGATCATAAGAGCTTGAAGTGCATCTACACCCAGAAAGAGTTGAACCTTAGACAACATAGGTGGATCGAATTCCTTAAAGACTATAATTTTCAACTACACTACCATCCGGGTAAGGCCAATGTGGTGGTTGATGCCTTGAGTAGAAAATTCAACCACCAGGAGGAAGAAAAGGGCCAGATGTACTAGTTAATCGAAGACTTTAGGCTGGGAATAACCTTGAATGACAAGCAAGCCTACCTTTACAACATGTTTTGCCAACTGGATCTACTAATTCAGATTAGGGAGGGACAAAGGCAAGACAAGTGGCTTGTAGGTTTGATAGAGGGAGTTGAATATGGTAAGCATCTTGACTTTAGGTTGGATGCTGAGAATATCCAGAGGCTTGGGGAGAGGATCTGTGTACCTGAGAATGGACAAAGTAAGCAAACAATATTGGATGAGGCCCATCAGACCAAGTATACAATACATTCAGGTGGAAATATGATGTACCAAAACCTCAGAAAGACTTACTGGTGGAGAGGAATGAAGAGGGACGTGGCTAAGCATGTTGCCAAGTGCTTAACCTGTCAACAAGTAAAAGCGGAACATCGAAAACCCTCTGGAATGTTATAACCACTCCCTATTTCTGAAGGGAAGTGGGATAACATTGCCATGGATTTTGTCAGTGGTTTGCCTAAGAACTAGAAATGAGAAGATATTGTTTGGGTGGTTGTGGATCATCTCACCAAAGTGGCTCATTTCCTGCCAATTAGATCCACAGACCAAGTCAGTAAGTTGGGAGAACTATATGTGAAGGAAATAGTAAGGCTACATGGTGTGCCCAAGACTATTGTGTCTAACAGAGACTCTCACTTCATTTCACAGTTCTGGCAGAGTCTACAGAAGGAGATGGGTACTAAGCTCACTATGAGTACAACTTTTCACCCTTAGATGGATGGTCAGTCTCAGAGAGTTATCCAAATTTTGAAGGATATGTTGAGGTCTTGTGTTTTAGACTTCAAGGGGAATTGGAGCAAGTACTTACACTTGGCAGAGTTTGCTTATAACAATAGTTATCAGGCAAGCATTAAGATGGCTCCATTCGAGGCTCTATATGGAAGACCCGGCAGATCACCAACCTGTTGGGCTGAACTTGAGGATCATGTATTAACCGGACCAGATTTGGTGGAAGAAATGAATAACCAAGTCAAGTTAATAAAGAAAAGGCTGACTACAGCACAAAGTCATCAAAAGTGCTATGCTGACAAGAGGAGAAGACCATTAGAGTTCCAAGTTGGGGACAAAGTATTTTTGAGAATTAGTCCTCAAAAGGGCATCAAGAGGTTTAGATTCAAAAGAAAGTTATCTCCAAGGTTTGTCAAACCCTTTAAAATATTTAGAAGAATCGGGGAATGTGCTTATGAGTTGGACCTACCAAGCCGAATGACTTCAGCTCATAACGTATTCCATGTATCCATGTTGAGAGTGTATGAACTTGACCCTTCTCATATCATCCACTGGGAAGAAGTGAATATTCGAGATGATGCTACTTACAAGGAAACAACAGTCAAAATCCTCAACCATAAAGTACAGAGTCTGCAAACGAAGGATATCCCGTTAGTGAAGGTACTGTGGAAACATCACGGGGTTGAAGAAGCTACTTGGGAACTCGAAAGCGTTATGAAGACGAAGTATCCACACCTGTTTACAAGAAATCCTTAGTTATGTCCAAATTTCAAGGATGAAATTTTTCTAAGAAGGGTAGGTTGTAATACCCTAAATTCTTTGTACTCAATTAAATAAAATTTATCATTTATTTAGTGAAATTCGGGTGCAAAATGAAACCGGACTCATTTCAGGGCTAAATTTGACAAGGTTTAAAACTTTCATTTAGTGCCCCTTAGGGACCCAAAATAACTGGAAATGAAGTAAGATGACATGAACTAACTAAAGGGACAACATATCCAAAAATTCGAATAATTGGTCAAGGTTAGGGATTTTATTTGCCAAATGACCTTCAAAGGGTCTAAATTAGAAAAAATTGTCATTTAGGATACTTTGGAGGATCGAAATGACCCGAAATAAAATGGAATGACATGAACTAATAAAATGAATGAAATATTCAAAAATCAGAACAATTGGCCAAGATTTAAATTTTCATTTGCCTAGTGACCTTAGTGGGTCTTAAATAAGGAAAATTTTTGAAGGAAAATCACCTAGGGCCAAACCATACCTTAAAATATGCATTAGGTTTATGTGATTCCAAAACTATGGGATATAAATCATAATTCCATGTAAATAAGCTGACATTAATTTTTATTTAATTTTTGTGAACCCATGAAGTCATGGCCACCACCACTTGATTGAATACACCTACATCCACTTAAGCCAAAATCAGCCCAACCACGTACATGTGTGTGTGTGTACACATGTGTATAACCATATTTGGATAGTTTCTTGGAACCAAGGTGAGCATCTTTGACTATTATATGGTGTCCCCTCAAATTTGATATTGTACACTCATACTTGATGTCCAAGAAATAAGAAAATGGGAAAGTATTCCTTATGTGTTTGTGTGATAAGCAAGCAAGGAAACCAAAAAGGAAAGTTGCCATGAGCACGTAGGGGACGTCCCATTGGAATTAGAATATAATTTAAACCTCTTTTGTGTTCACACATAGTTAGGAAAGATTATACTCATATCTTTTGAATTAGAAAACCATTGTGGTCTCACTTGCCAACCATGAACACACTAGCCCTCTTTATGCAAACCATCCCCTTTATGTATGGAAACTTGCCCAAATTTTTGTGAGCTTCCAAGCTGCCCAAGGCTACCCTAGGACATCCCATATTCACTCATGAACATCTATATAAACCCCCCTTGCTCACTTTTATCTCATCCCAAAGCAAAGAGTTGACACTTCCCTCTTTGTTTGTTCTTGCCCTCTTCTTGGCACCTCTTCTCACCCTCTTTTCTCTCTTGTGTGAGAAGTTCTTATTTTAGTATTTTAAAGAGTTGCTGAAGTAGTACTGTTTGTGGTTTAAGGTTCTGAAAGTGGTTGATAAGGTGAACCTCTGTCGAATTCAACAAAAACTCTAATTAAGGTGGAGGAGATTTCTTGAACTTCTACTTTACTCTTTCAAATTTCTAGCATGTTCATACTTGTTTGAATTGTAGTTTTTAGCATGTTTTATTTTAGTTTCAGCATGTTTAATCATATATTAATTTTAGTTCAACATGTTTTTATGTTTTAATCACTCATGAGAGCATGCCAGCTTAGAATTCATGTTCAGAATTTAATTCAATGTATCAAGCATGTTATGTAATGTTCATATGCTTTCTTGGTTGTTTCAAATTTTGATATTTACATTTTAATTTCTTTTATGATTATGTGATTCTTAAATATAAGAAATTGAAGATAAGAACCACGTATTGTTATAGTGACCCGTATGAGTGTTATGGGTGTTCTTAACATATGCTTGGAGCGTGTGGTTGTGGGGCGCAACTAAGGGATACTTGATATATGGCATCCAATGAAAAGTGACAAAGAAATGTCTTTCCACCTTAAAGAGGGGTATCTAAATTAAGAACATCAAGTGAGTAGAATCCCTTTCAGTTTTAACGTCAACTACGACCAAAAAGTTGCTTGAATCACTTAATGCATGAAAATGTTTGAATTTGGACGTGCTATTGATTTGAAATAGTAACTTAGTTGTTTAATGAATGATTTACTGGGCTATGTGCTCACCCCTTCCTTTTATTTTTTAGAAAATTGACTTGAATCATGAAGGCCATGGATATTAGATTATTTCTAAGTTTTGAAAGTTCTATTATAAGGGCATGTTGCCCAAATTTTGAATTTAAGACTTTCGCTGAATTTTATTTAAGTTTTGAGAGTTATGTACTCAAGTTTTGATTTAAGAATGTAACTTTTCTTATTTTATTTGAATAAATAAAGAGTTTGAAGTATTCATTTATCTAATTGTATAGCTTTATTGAATTGAAATTTAATACATTGTGATGTAACCATGAACATTTTCAATAAGTGTTTAAATAAAGGAATTGAGATGCAAGTGTGTCCTTGTAAATGTAACATAGGACCCAACTCGCCTTGTGGTTGAGCTTAAACCTGTTTCTAGGGGGTTGGGGTGTTACAATTTTCCATTAAAAAAATCATATGCTTGGTAAAAATTTTAATTTATCATTTTTTCTATTTTTAATAAAAATTTTAGCAAGGTGTTTTTCTTTAAGATTTTTCTATGTTTTAGATCATGCTACTTATTTTTGTATTTTTCCACTAAGCCTAAAAATAGGGGTGGCAATTCGTGTAACTATGTCATAAATGGGTCATGTCGTAAATGAGTCGTGTCACATATATTATAAACGAGTCATTTCGTAAGTGGGTCGTGTCATAGCCATATTCATAATCGTGTACTTGTATATGATCTATTTAACTTTTTTACAATCAATTCTTAAAATAATTTTTTATAAAAAAATTAATAAAAATATAAAACATATTAAAAATAAACTAAATTTTTAAAAGATTATATTTAAAAAATAATAAAATAACCATATCAATAAATTAACAAATACATTAATTTTAAATTAAATTATATAATTTGTCTCTTAAGCTATGCATAATCATGTTAAGTGTGTTATTTTTGGATTTATCAGGTTAACTTATTTATGACCTTCATTAAGTCGTGTCTAATCTTGTTTGACCCATTTAAACCCAAACCCATTTATGCTAAACCCAAACTCTTTAACTTCATGTGGTATTCATGTCAAGTTATCGTGTCGGGTCATAAATTGCCACTCCTACCTATTAATGATTTTGGTTTTCCAATCTATTAAAGCATGTGCTAAATCATGTAAAAAGGGAAATAGAATTTTAATGGTTTTTACATGATAAAACTTCATTTACATGCACTTTGCTACAATCCCTTTCCATAGAGGTCAATCTTTGCCTACTAGGCAAGAGGATAACAAGTTACCAATTCTGTCTCGGTAGGATATGTATTTCTATTACTATGAAATTCATAAATGTAGTTAATGATCACAACATAATGAGACATTCCTCCAGTTTCATTTGTAAAAGTAAGGGATAAGAAAAAAAGAATCGACCATTTGAGTAATCCAAGATTATTAGGAAAAATGAGAGGAAGAGAGGCATATATCGGTGGTATGTATCCATCTATCATATGGAAATAAAATAATAAAGAAGAGAAGGGTCTCACCCAGGTGGGTCCTGCAAGGTAATGACTTCAAACTCAAACAAACAATGTTACAACTGAAAGGCATGAGTCAAAGAGAATGTTGTATCTAATGCAAAACCCATAGATAAGCTACGACTATAACATGAAGGAAGGCCAGAAGAACTACAGAACCATGCCCACCAGAGCTAAAGGAGACCAAAGGGAGTTGCGGAAGGAAACCGAAAGATAGGTAATCCATATGGTGTTGCCCCTACCCCTATAAGATAAATAAGGGGAAACCCTTCTTGTATTATTAGTAGTAAACCGCCTTCTCCTATTAAAACGCTCAGGAGTTGCTTGTTCTTGAGCCTTTACTACTAATAAGAAGGGGCGCTCAATCCGTAGATCGTTGGCTTGAGCGCTAGCCATTACTTATTCCGTTTGGATCTATGGATGGATTGTAGGGTATTGCTGCTCACTAGCATGTTTGGTCGGTTCATTGTGGATTCTTAACACGGGCAAACATACAAGGGGTTTGCATCACTCTCATCTACCTTCTTTCCAACGTCTTCCTCGGTGGTGGGATTGGTATGCATCATTTCCCCTTCCATCTATGGGTGCATTCCAGAAAGAGAAGAGATTACTAAGTGATGTTACAATTCCTTCCATTCATTTGGGGTAGGGCTCAGAGCTGGGAACAGAACCAATGAAGAATTATAATAAAACTACATATAGATAAATAATCTAAACCCTGTACATGAAATTCTAATGATTATATACAATAATATGGTTCATTATTTAAGTTTAATGTAATAGAATCTAAATATGAAATATTTTTTTGATTTTCCTAACTCGTATGAATGTGTAATAATATGAAGGCATGATTGATCAACATAAAGAATATAGGGTTGAAAGATTGTACCATAGTGATTTAGTTTCTTGCTATTCCATTCTCCGATGACGGATTGCTCCAATACACGAGTGTTCCTCCTCTTCTTTTGGGACTTGATGATAAGGGAATGTGAGGGTGGACTAGTTCTTTCAATGGCTACCATACAATACGTTAGGAAAAGAGAGGAGAAAAGAATGAAAATCAAAATCTAGGGATTGTTTCTTTCCTCTTCTTCTTTCTTTCTTTTGTCGAATCTTTGATCTTGAAGAAAACTTTTCTCTTTTCTTTTCTTGTTCTTCCTTTGTGTGTCTTGGAGAGTGAGACCCTAGAGAGGACAACTATTGAGCATGGAAACCCTAGAGAAAACTTCTAGGATGAATCCAAAGTGATTTTGTTTTTAGGGAAAGTTGGGATAGAATAAAGGCTTTAGGAAAGTATGGATTTGGCAACTATCTTGATTGACTTTTATTTCTAATTTAGGTTGAATTTTAAATTCAAACTCCAAGATTTGGGCCCCTTTTTTAGTATATTTAGTGCTCCCATGTTGCTTATTAATCAGCTCACAAGCCCACTCAGTGCATGAATGTTAGTTTTTAGTTATTTCAACTATCAGGCCCCATTAATTATACTATATGATCTTGTTTTTGGCCTTTGATTTGAATTATTTTATTTTAATGATTGTTCTTTAAGTGATTATTTACAAGAAAAATATTTAGTAATTTTTGTTTGTTTATGTTTTAATCTTTTATAAATAAATTTATTCTATGCCCTAAATGTCTATATGAGTATATACCTTAATTTAAATAAATTTTATAAATTTAATCCTTGTAACTTTTGACAGTATTTTTTAAATATTTTATTTTTTCTATTTTATATAAATTATTGTCATATTGCTTTTATAATGGTACATGCGTCCAGTCTTAGGTAAAATGGTCATTTTGTGCTTTGCTTGCAAAATTACTATTTTACCCTGAATTGGTCTAAATAATCTTCTGTACTTACAATGCACCAGTTTGCACATTATTGCTTTATAGTTTACTTTTCATTTGAATTGATCATTTTATCCTTAGGCGGCAAAATTACCACTGTACCTCTAGGTATTTAATGTGCTTTGCACTTTGATAAACTCATTTATGATTTTGTACATTTTTATTCTTAAAAATGCGAGAGTTTTTCAAAATATTACAACCACCCTAGTAAGTCGTTAAAAACTCTTAAGGGTCTTTGTTTAGTGTGATAGAATGAAAACATTTTCCAATATCAAAATAAAGTAAGTGTAAATCATCCACTAAATATATGTATAGGAATATGACATAATATCCTGATAATGTTTCATACATTATGCATAAAATGTCATCTATAATATTCAAGAGATCTAAATATGTCAAACAAAATTATGAATACACTATCATCACTCTAAAAACTCAATCAAAATAATCATACAAGGACATTTGAACTAATACTAACGAGTGCGTCAAGCTTCTCCATTTGACACCCTTCTTGAAGACATCCTTGGAGAATCATGTTTAAAGTTATGATACTTGATGCATCAATCTATCATCTGTATATTTGGATGCACAACTTAACAATTTTACTTTGCTTGCTTTGCTGATTGATGCTTTCTTTAGGCAATCTCTTACCTTATGTATATATAGTATTCTCAAAATATGGAAAGGGAGTAATTGGGTGTTAGTTGGGAATATTATATCTACACTTGTAATACCTCAGAATTTTTTCAAAATTTTGAATTAAATAATTAAATAAAATTAATTGAGTAAATAAGTTTTATAAATGTTGTGATTGATTGAATAAATCAACAAAAATATTTGTAAGTTCACAAGACAAGTTGTAGCACAAGACAAAGTCAATCCACAATGATTTAAAAAAAAAATTTAGAAAAAAAATTTTAATTATTCATGCAACATATAAATCAAAGCAAATAAAACATGCAATCTAACAACTTAAGGTTACTGCAAAAAAAAACAAAAAAGAAGTAACTCAAAAAAGAAAGAGATAAAATGCAAGAAACTAATCTAAAAAAATTAGACTAAAAAACAAATAAAGATAAAAGGAATCTTACACGTGAGGAGAGAAAAAAAGAATATTGAAAAAAATTAATAAATAACCTTTAAAATCATAAATGTGAACACAAAATATTAATAATCTAAAATCACTATTTAAGATTTAAGAAGTGGAAAGATTTGTAAATATAATAATAATAATAATAATAATAATAATAATAATAATAATAATAATAATAATAATATAATTCAAAGTAAAGGAAAAAAGATGATCTTTATTCTATCCCCTTTTACAAATTTTGAATCATACAATGCCTCCTTGATCACTCTAATACTGAGAATTCAAAAAGATGAGGGGATGAGATTTTTTTTGAATTCTATCCCCTTTTACAGATGAGTCAAACTCCTAATTTTTAAAAATACATCTACTAATTATTCTCCAAAAAATTCTCAATTTCTAAACTACACAAAAATTTTAATTAAGAGAATAAGAAGATAATTCATGCCCCCACGTGCCTAAGTTAAAGAAGAGACAAGATCCTAGGAGATAACTACGAAGACCAAGTCAATACATGAAGAATCCTATCCCATTAATCCTCACTTTTCTTGATTCTTCATCATCTTGTCCATTCTTGCTTTTCACCAATTCTCATCTTTCTTCCACAATTTTACCCTTTTGTCAACTTTCAATGAATACACCTTAATAGCCTAGTCGCCGTTAGCAAAATTCATTAAGAAAGTGTGCAAATCTTCTCAAAATAAGGCCATCAAACTTAATATCTTCTTTTCTTCTTCCTTCACATTATTTTCCTCTCTTTCCAAACCAAGAAATTAGCAAATCCAAAACCTACCCTATACCCAAGACGTTTCAAATAAATCAACCATCAAACGTGCTCTCAAATCATCACAAAAATCATCTTATAAGTGTATAGGAGATCAAGACATCAAACCACCTCTATCTGACATCATTTTTGAGGTCGTCACCTATTCCTTATTTTTATCTTTTCAATTACTTGATTGAACCATCAGATCTCATCATTTCCAAACCCTCAAACCATCCAAAACTCTAGTCCAAGATTAGTTCTTTTTAGATCAATCAGAGTAGTTCAATAGGGATTGTGAGAGCTTATAATGTCACAACCCTTGCTTTTAAAAATTTTTGTTTTAACATGTAACAATCCTGGAACTCAATTTTAAATATGTGTACTTGTTAGAAATACATAAATAATATTTTAAATTCGAATTGGATAGTAATTACATAAGTTGGTAGTGAAAAGTGAAATTTTGATGAATTTTAGAAATAAAATAATAACAGTTTAGGCATTCTTTGGAAAAAA